>OU343223.1:8588204-8610317 GCA_910596185.1 Chrysanthemum makinoi
AGCCACACGATCAATGTTAGTGCTGTCATGGAACTGTCAGGGAGTTGGACGATCTCTGACAGTTTCAAACCTGCGAGAACTCTGTCGAGTTCTTCGTCCAGATATAGTTTTCTTGATGGAAACTAAAAAGAGAGAGAAAAAGTGGAATCAGTTCGTCGTTCTACTTATTTCGATGGGAATTTTTATGTTAATTTACTTGGCTCTTCTGGTGGTTTGGCATTATAGTGGCGTACATGTTATTCTCTTGTTGTGCTTCATAGTCATAAGAACTTCATTACTGTTGAAGGTAGTTGCTCGTCTTCTGGTTTTTCGTTTAGTGCTTTTTTTATCTATGGGCCCCACTCAAAAGAAGCTCGAACAACTCTATGGAAAAACATCAGTCGTCAAGCACGTTTGTCTAATTGTCCCTCTTTTGTTATAGGTGATTTTAATTTAATTGGAATCGCTAAAGACAAACAAGGAGGATCTAGTAACTTGTCTTAACATGTTAAAGAATTTCAGGATTTTATGTTTGATGCTGAGTTATTTGACATTCCTTCGTGAAGTCTTGCTTATACATGGGACAATAAAAGAGTTGGTCGGGAAAATGTTAGGGAACGAAATGATCTAGCTCTAGGAAATGATAAGATTCTCGAAGCTTTTCCTTATCAGTCATTGACCCATCTCCTTCTCATTGGTAGCGATCACTCTCCTTTGCTATATCAAACTTTCTCTCCACCAAAGAAACAACAACACAAGAGATTTAAATTTGGATCGATGTGGACCTTGGAAGATTCTTGTAAAAGTGTTATTTTAGACTTCATGGGGCAACTCTAACTTAAATGATGATGTAATGGGAAATCTGAAACATAAGCTTTCTTCATGTGCAAGTAGTCTCACTACTTGGAGTCATCGCCATTTTGGTAACAATAAAAAGAAAATTGGAAAAATTACAACGGAGTTGGCCTACCTACAATCTTTGCCACCAACAGTTGAGAATGGGTTTAGACAACGTTTCCTACCTTCAAAGTACGAGGAAACATGGTTGCGGGAAGAGATGTTTTGGCATCAACGATCAAGAGTTAATTGGATCAAATATGGGGACCAGAACTCGGTTTTTCATTTTGTCTACAATCCATCGTAACCAACAAAATAGAATCTTGATGTTAAAAAATGATCAGGGGCTATGGGTTGATAAACTTGATCAGCTTCATAAGTTGATTTGTGATCATTTTGTTGCTATTTATTCGACATCTTGAGAAAGAAATTTTAGTGACATTTTGGATATGCTCACTCCTGTGGTTACTAATACTATGTCTATGCAACTTGAGGATCCGTTACTACAAGTTGAGATTGATAAAGCTGTTAGGAATTTGGGTCCTCATAGAGCTCCAGGTGAAGATGTATTTCCTGGCTTATTCTTTCAAAGTATTGGCATTGTTGGTGATGCGGTAAAGGCTATAAAGAAGTTCTTTGATAATGGTATCATCCGCGGACTTTGATAAAACGTTAGTTGTTTTACTCCCAAAGGTCCCTTGTCCAGAGACTATTGGCCAATTTCGCCCAATCAGCCTTTGTAACTTTGTTTATCGAGTTATTTTACGGGGTTAATTATCCTTTACCCAAAAAACTTTGTTTATCGAGTTATATCAAAAATTATGGCCAATCACTTTAGCCATTTATGCACCATATCATTTCTCCTCAACAATCTGCATTCATCCCGGGTAGGCTCATTAAAGATTGCATAATTGTCGCTAACGAGGCATTTCATTATATACGCAACAAGAAAAAAGGGGATCAACAGGTTAAGGTTTTGAAGCTTGATCTGAATAAAGCTTTTGATAGAGTTGAATGGGACTTTTTAATGGCAAATGTGTAGAAGACTGGGATTTGGGGAGAAATGGTGTAGATGGGTTTTAGCGTGTATATCTTCCTATGAAATGGACTTTCAGATTAATGGGGAGTCCATTGGTTGGTTAACCTTCTAGGGGAATCGTCAAGGATATCCCTTGTCACCGTTCTTGTTTATCATTGTTTGATGTCTTATCGCAAATGTTAAACAAGGCCATGCATCAATCTTTCCTTAGGTACAAGTCTAGAAATTGTGGAGTCATATCTCATATCTTTTTGCCGATGACTCTTTATTCTTCCTAAAAGCAAAAAGATCTGAGTGTGATTATGTGCTGGAGAATATTAATCGTTACTGTGGAGCATCCGGGCAATGTATTAATTTTAGCAAGTCAGAATTGATGTTTTCTCCAAACACTCCGTCTGATGTGCAAAAAGAGTTTTGTAATTGTCTTGGTGTTAAGTTGATGGGGCGTCGCTCGCGTTATCTTGGTTTGCCATATATACATGGTCGAAATAAAGGAGAATTATTCTCTTTTATATTAGAAAAGGTCCTACGTAAAATGCAAGGATGGAAACACAAATTTCTTTCTTAAGTTGGGCGTGAGGTTCTGATAAAAGCTGTAATTCAAGCAATCCCATCATATGCTATGCAATGTTATATGTTGCCTAAGGCTTTTATTCAAAAGCTTTTAGTCCATATTAAACGGTTTTTTTGGAGTGGGGATGCTCACAAACGAGATATCTATTGGCTGAACTGGGGCCATATTCCTCGCTTTAAAAATTGTGGTGGCCTTGGTTTGAGATCTTATATTTTAATTTAGCTCTTCTTTCTAAATAGGGGTGGTAGCCTATTATAAATCCATCTTCTTTTTGGAGTCGTGTTTTAAAAAGAATCTATTTTCTACGCTCCAACTTTCTAACAGCTACTCAGGGTTCACACCCATCATGGCTTTGGCAAAGCTTACTTAAAGAAAGGGATCTTTCTCTTCGTGGTATACGGTGGAAAGTTGGCAATGGTTCAAAAGGCGCAAAAATGGGTCCCATACCCAGAAGACTATTACATTCGAAAACCTCTTGGTCCTTTTGCATCCACTGCCTTGGTCTCTGATTTTATTACAAATGGTGAGTGGGATTTGTCAAAACTTCAGCTTTGTGTGCATCCAGAAGAAGTTAAGTTAACTTCTCAGATTCCTATATCTTGTACTTCATCATTAGATAATTTTTTTTGGCATTATGAATCTAATGGGAACTACACAGTTAAATCAGGTTATCACCAAGCGTTACTTCAACATGAAGTTAACTCAGATCATGAGGACTCTTCATCATCAGTATCAAATAAAAGCTACTGGAAACAAGTTTGGAAGCTGAAGACTTTTACAAAAACCAAAATGTTCTTGTGGAAATCTTGTTCAAATGCCCTTGCTACTTACGAGAATGTTTCACGAAGAGGAGGTAATTGCTTACCCATATGTCCTATTTGTTATAATGAGATTGAAACGGTTGAGCATATGTTGTTCAAGTGTTCTTGGACAAAAGGAGTGTGGTTTGGATCATATCTCAGTCTCCGTTTAGACAACATAAGTGGCCCTATTGTTTGAGCATCAACATCTAATAGATATGATGCTTTCTAACCCAGAGCGTATAAATTTCCACACATCTTTGGTTAATATTGCATAGATTTGGAGTCGCGGAATGAATATGTTTTAATGATATCAGGCCTTTTCCTTCTCAGCAATAAAGGTTGTATTTCTGGTGATTTCAGCTCGGTGCTTCTGTCATCGATACTAGTATCTAGTGTTTCGGTTGATCGTGATGAATCTCAAGAGTTCATTCGGTGGAAACCCCACCCGTAATCGTGTGAAGCTTAATTGTGATGCATCCTACATATCAGACCGAGCAGCATCTTCAGGTATCATTGTGCAAGACTCTGCAGGATCTATTATTTTATGCTCTAGTGAAATAGTTTCTGCCTCTAACCCACTCATGGCTTAACTCTTAGCCATTTGAAATGCTTGTCGTCTAGCTCTTACTTGACTGGCATAACACAATAGTTGAGTAGGATTGTCAAGTTACTATTTCTCTTGATTGTTCAGAAAGCGATCCTCCTTGGTCTTGATACGCTATTGTGGCAGACATTATAATATGGGCATCCCAACTTTCTATTTCTTTCTCATGGGTTAGGCATGAATGTAATTTGACGGCTCATCATGTCTCTAAAATAGGTTTTAGATCTCATGTAAACTTCCTTTGGGATGTTCATTTTCAGATGTGATACCTCCATTGCGAGGAGTGATATGATATAGTTTTTGCGGACTTCGGCCCTGTCGATGTTAAAAAAAAAGACCTTTCACCACTTTTGATCGCAATTTTCTTTTTACAAACTACTTACATGTCAAGTCTTCAAGTCAGGAAATTATAATTCTTGAGTCTTTATATAAGTTCAGATGAAACTTGTAACATCAATCACTATGTCTTGAACCTAAATGTTATGAAACAGTTTAATGCAGCATACAAAAGACAATGTCGTCTAGAAGGAATAATTCCAGCATTGGAGGCTTCTCATGCTTTGGCATATCTTGAAAAGCTTTGCCCTATGTTGCCACATGGCACCAAGGTTGTGGTTAACTGCAGTGGTGCCAGGTATACGATGCTGCCATCGTCCGTAGCATGTTTAATTAATAGTACGCCACCATAGTCTTAGATGGATGGTCAAAACATGTGTATCATAACAAGTATAAAAAAAATAGAAAGTTACACTTTGATGATAGAAATAAATAGAATTGAAGTAACCTTAACTTTAGGGGCGGGCGAAAGTACTACCTGTAAATGCGCCCGCTTAAAGAAACTGTGTTGTTCCAAATTGTTGCTTTGTTAACGGTGCTACTGATGCTATAAATATTGTGATACATGTATGTCCCATCATTAATGATCATATTTTTTTTGATTAAATTTCTGGATCTAAGAAACTAATGAGCCCATTGATTCAGTCAGTTAGCACATAGTTTGAACCTTCGAATAGTACGTGTTAATTGTGAGTGAATTTGCTAAGATAATTGTTACATGAGATTTTTTCAGCTTGAAAACCTATTTCTATGAGAATATGGAAACAATAAAGAAAACATAAAAAAAATGAAGTAAAAACTGAGTTTTATTTCCTAAGATAAACCCAAGCCAAGGGAATAGCTAAACATCAGACCAAAAAAACTACAACAGCGCATAAAAGTTGTTGCCAGTTGCTTCAAGCAAGCTACCAATTGAAGTCTGGCTCAAAACACACATACAACTAAAAATCCCTATGAGATCCGAAAGAAAAACAAAATATTTGGAAGTTCAACCAGAATTCACTTGACAAGGGTCTACGCTTACTCATATATCTTCATGATATGCAAAGTCAAAACCTGAACCTATAACCCATGAAACGGTGAAAATAGCTTCGTGATGTTGCATCAGATTGACACACTATCCCCATAAGTTCCAGGATCTTCGATGGTTCGTTCTTGACTTCTTTCATCTGCTGCAAAGATAAAGAGAAATCGTCGCCTGCCAAGTAATTTTCCCTCTTCCATTGACCAAACTGCATTGTACACAAATAGGAAGATTTAGAAGCCATATGAATCAATTAGATGGTGCGGTAACCCCTCTTCACATTTTGTAGTTAAGAAAAAAATTTGGAATGCATGTTTTCCAATAAATTGAATGTAATAAAGGGAAGTTAACAACTGCTTTACCTTTTAAGACTCCATGATATTGCTCATAGATCGTTAGCTCCTACTGCACATTTTATCCTTTCAACTGTGATATCGATAAGAGTATTAACTGTTGCCACTGATTCTAGTGATATTTTTGCAGTAGGAACTGAATCAACTAAAATCTGGAATGCAACAGTGAGTAACGATCCACCAGTATACTGCCCTTGTCCATCTGGAAGAATGGCAAAACCAGATGGTAGCAAAGCAACATAAGCCGATCACCCCACTTAACAAAGCATTCATTACGTGATATCGACTGGTGCATATATAAGATATGATCCCGTGGCATCACTTGAAGTCTCTTGAAGTATGAGCATGTTGCTCTGGCTTGAATTAGCAGTCTACAGTGTAAACAAGTTGAAATATATATAAGGAAAAGTTATATGAGGGACATCAATTAAGTTCTATTGTTACTTTAGAACTTACATTGGACGTAGAAGGAAACACAGTTCCCTGGATCACGACCGTTTGCAATGTGTGCCATTTCTTGAACGTGCCCATAATTTGAAAGAATGTCCCACTGGATATATAACACAAAAATGACGATTAACTTTCAGATATTTGTAGAGTATATGTTTTATAAGGTTTTACATGAATAAATTTGTTACCTCGCTCCTAGAATTTTCATCTCGAAGAAAACTGAAAACCTGTGTTGGTGGAATTGGTAACCAAAATGAAGTAGCAGCACTTAGCACAATACCAAGAGGTCTGCCTGGATCATCCATACTCTTTGGGATCATTACTGAACATCATCTTCCCCACTGCCAAATAAAGTAGTCCATGTGTGAGCTGTTGAAGCACCAACCCCACTACAGAAGCTTAAAACCATTCTCTCAGCTAACTTCAGCATACTCTTTCTTCCTTCTGGAGTCGCTACAACTATCAAACATATATAGAAAGATGTTTAGTTTATAACAGGTTGTGCTGCAAATAGATGCATTAATAAAAGCGTGACTAAGTAATTAGTAAGGATATACTTGCCTCCGACATCTCCTGGTGGAATATTGCTAGCCATTGCACTTGCAATCCGTTCACATTGTCGCTCTAAAGTTGCTACCCATCTTTTGGCACCAAACGCTAGACCAGAGTTAACTAGCACCTTGTACATATTGTTCACATCGCCATTTTCAACTTCAATGTGTTCAATCCACGTGACCTAGAGATTGAATTATGCAGCGTTAATGAAGCCACGTCGTTCACATTTAAATTTATCTATTCACAAATATAATTAAGTTTTGATGTGAAGCTAGAAGGTGTACCCTTGAGAACCCATTGGGCATTTCTTGAATCAAACAGCCAGATGGCCTTCTTCTATATCTTTGTATCGATGATGAGCGCACACTATCTAATGATACATCAACCACGACCCACATCCCTTCACAGTGTTGTTTACAATACCTAACAAAGCAGTTTTCTCGTGTTGGAACGAGTGGTGAAGGGACCTGATACTCAGCTGTCATCTAGAAATAAATCAACCGTAGTGAATGTTTAGTTTAGACAATTATAGATACAAATCATTATTCTGCAAGACATTATAATTAGATTGATCCCCTTACCAATTGAAGAGCTCCATTGTAATTTCCAGACACTCCGGTTGAAAGTACTTCGGTAGTCGTAGCTCTTGAAACAATTCCACAAAACACACTTGACCATTGATTCTGAAAAATTGATGATATATTATTGACTTCACTATTCATAAGAATGCTGATTAGAAAATAAAATATATTCAACAAAGACTTACCACATCCATTAGAATTTCCACAAGATTCATATGATTCATGATGACAACATTGGAATTCCTTGAAGCTTCAGATTTTAGTCCAGTTGGTCTTGGTCCAATGCTTCTGGGAAATGATCGCATGTAATCATTTTCATTTAAGGTCTCATGAGATGGGTCATCTGGAGATGGAACCCACAAGGGTTCGCCAACCTGAGCCATCCTGATTAATTCCTCCATAGCTGTAACAGCAAGCTCGATAATAATAGGCTTCTCAGCCTCAGTAGTTTGAGACATCGACCGGAGTAGGTCACTCGCACCGTACATTTCACCTACCATTCCTGTTGCCGGATGAAACTAGGCACAGGTAAGTCAAAGCAATGAGATGGTCCATGAGACGAAACATCAGGAAAGTGATTTATTTCTTGCCAACATTCTTGGCAGCAATTCCAGATCAATGCGTCAAAACCCAACAAGGAAATTAACATTAAAATTATAGTTATACACAACCCGTATTAAATTTTGAAAATTTAGCCAGATTTAATAAAACAGTTTGTTCCACATAAAATGATATTAAGAAAACCAAGATATAACACATTACTTTATCTTTCAAACAACATCCATGGTATAAAACACACGAATATGAAGAAGATGGTTAAAAAAAAAAAAAACTTACTAGTTATCTCTTTCTTAGGGTGGTGCTAATGGAAAACCACTTTCAAGATAGCAAAAAGAATAGTTTTCAAGCAAAATTTTAGTGATGATTGCCTGATTTATTGCGAAGACATTTTAGAGAGAGAGAGAGAGATATGAAGGAAAAGAAGAGGTTGGAGTCTTGGAGAATTGAATAGATGACAGCCAAATAAGGAGGAGTTAATGCAGAAGGTATTGAGAGGATATGAAATTGCATTTAGTGGAGAATTTAAGCTTTTACTGCTTTTAGAGAGAGCGTGTAAGAAACATATTTTTCTTTTTGTTTATTTGGTATCAACAAATATGGTATAAACTTGGTTACCACGACTATCAAATGTCACCCTGGTGAGAAAAGAAAGATATAGTAGAGGGTTTATTATTATGTTCACACTTTTATTACACCGAGTAAGTTTAGCTGCATGTGTATGGTGTATGATGAAAAAAACTCATACTCAATTGATTTTCACAGTATATTTGTAGTTGTATTGTTATATATGTTCATGTATTTGCATATGTATTGTTATATACGTGTGATTTTTTCAATAACATATATATTAATAAAACTAGCAAGAAGTTACGGAATATAATAACAAGACATAAAACAGCACTCGAAAAACTACCCCATGAGGAGAACACTTAACATGATACGCACGTATGTGTGATTAATAAACAATAGCGGATTTTACGGGAATAATATCTATCAATATTCAGTTTCATTCCTCCGTTCTAGTTAATAAATTATTTTTGAACGGCGGTATTTTATTAAGCCGGATGACTCAGCTGAGGGCAAGCACGGTTGGGCATGTTCGATGTCATGAAGTTTTTCATAATAATTTCTAGGTTGAAATTTTCTTCTTTCATGTTCTTACCTTTTTTGTGCTCTTCTTTTAGAATATCATACTGATTTTTAATGTGAAGATGGAAAATGAATTAATGCACATATTAACTTTCTTTGTCATAAGAGATTGTGTATTTTGCATTTCATAAGATAACTAAACTTGTAAATCAGGTCAGTCAGAATGACAAGCATTTAATCACTTATAGACAATGCATTGATTTTTTTATTCATGATTAACATTTTTTATGTTGGATTTGTTGTTTCCTTTTTGTTGATTATAACATATTAACTAAGTTAACTTTGTTAGACGTATTCCATTTAGAGTATTTTAGGCCCATGTATTTGTTTGGTATTGGGTCTAGACTACTGATATGATGTATTGTGTATTTATACTCTTATGTGTATTCACTTTGAGATACGGGATTAGTTTACAGATGGGCCTAAAATACTCTAAATGGAATATGCCTAACAAGCTTAACCAGCTTCCATGTCTAATATTATAAGTCAGAAGCTTCAAACAAGATATATAAACGAAGAAGTAAATAAGATATATTTTTAACGTTTAAATCATTATTAGAAGCATCAAAGAATCGAAGATTGTTTGCGAGAAATAACAATCTAAGTTGATGGAAATGTTCGGTGATTTCCTCACCAAACTTTAAAAAAAAACCAAAGTTAATGTTTAAGTAAGAATTATGCTTAATCCACTGAATGCTCAGGGTTACCAATATCAAGGAATCAAAAATAGATAATCAATATACCAGCAATTAACAAAAAGAGAAAGTGCATTGACTTTTAGTTGCATGGTGTGACATGGAAAAGGTTTTTTGGATTGGGATGGAAGGGGTTGGACTCAACATGGGTATGAAAAAGGATTCGAATTATGCTAGTTTTTCATTGAATCCTAATAATGAACATGTGATTGTGAGAAAGGATTTTCCGAGTATCACAGCCTCGATTGGAAAGATTTAGTCATCTATAAACGAACCATTACTAGACGTATTTAATGTTGGTGAAGGTGAGGTCAACTTGAACACGAGTATAGGGTCTCCATCTTATACCAACGTATTAAATGTTGATGCGGACACGAATGTTTCCTTAATGATAAGATTCGTAACGTTGAAAAACAAATTCTAGAAGGAAAACTAGTGTTATTGGGTGATGATGGGAAGCCATTGAACACAGGTAGAGGTAAGACAAGTAACGCTGAATCTAGCATTAATGGTGAACCGAGTAAGAAAATTGTTAACTTCCGTACTTTAAAAGCACCGACTGGTAATGGAGTTGATGTTTTTATTCCAATAAAATATGTCCTAGAGGTCAAGGAACGTTCCGAGTATTCTGTTTATGGGTTTTTTTCGGGGAAAGAGAGTTGCGTATCCAGTGTTTGAAAACTATGTTAAGAACACGTGGAGTAGGTTTGGGTTTGGTACTATGATGAATGCAAAAAGAAATTTTTTTCATTAAATTCAGCTCAAACATGAGTATGTAAGTAATGCTTAAGTGGACCCTGGTTGATTCATAATGTGCCATTGATTCTTCGTATATGGTCTTTTATGTCGAATGTATCTAAGGAATACTTAAAGAGTTTCCTGGTCTGAGTTAAACTCCATGATGTTCCTATCACGAAATTCACGGATGAAAGATTGAGTGCTATTGATACAAAACTTGGCACCACTTTGATGTTAGATACGTATATAGCCTTTATGTGCATGAAATCACGGGGTTGGTCTAGTTTTGTGATAGCAATGATTGATCTGCGAGCCGATGTTGAGTTGAAAGAAACCCTTGTTGTAGTGGTACCAAGCCTAATATTGAAGGTGATGGATATATCTTGCATTCAAATCGCGTTGAGTACGAGTGGAAACCAACTAGATATCAAACGTGAAAGGTATTTTGCCATTCCTTGGATCTCTTCCCTAAAGTGGTTCCTACTAAGTTCATGAATCGGTTTGGGTTCAAGCGAGGATTCCCAAGGAAAGAAGATGAACCAAAGCGATACTCGAAATGGTGGCAAGAAACAAGCTAGAGGATATTCTGGTCTTAATACCAAATCTATATTTGTGTACGGCATGTCTCGAAATATCATCACCATGTAAGGATACAAGGCAGGACAAATCAAACGAAGCTAATAAGGATGGTAATGGTTCAAAAGCTGTTAAAATAGTAGGCTATAAAGAAGTTCTTTGATAATGGTATCATCCCTCGGACTTTGAATAAAACTTTAGTTGTTTTACTCCCAAAGGTCCCTTGTCCAGAGACTATTGGACGATTCCGCCCAATCAGCCTTTGTAACTTTGTTTATCGAGGTTATATAAAAATTATGGCCAACCGCTTGAAGTCATTTATGCACCATATCGTTTCTCCTCAACAATCTGCATTCATCCCGGGTAGGCTCATTCAAGATTGCATAATTGTCGCTAACGAGGCATTTCATTTTATACGCAACAAGAAAAAAGGGGATCAACAAGTTATGGTTTTGAAGCTTGATCTTAATAAAACTTTTGATAGTTTCAATGGGACATTTTAATGGCAACGTGTAGAAAACTGGGATTTGGGGAGAAATGGTGTAGATGGGTTTTAGCGTGTATATCTTTTTATGAGATGGACTTTCAGATTAGAAAATGGTCCATTGGTTCGGTTAAGCCTTCTAGGAGAATGCGTCAAGGAGATCCCTTGTCACCATTCTTGTTTATCATTGTTTCTGATGTCTTATCGCAAATGTTAAACAAGGCCATGCATCAATCTTTCCTTAAAGGTATAAAAATGTCTAGAAATTGTCCGGTCATATCTCATATCTTTTTCGCCGATGACTCTTTATTCTTCCTAAAAGCAAAAGATCGAGTGTGATTATTTCTGGAGCTTATTAATCGTTATTGTGGAGTATCCGAAAAAGTATTAGTTTTAGCAAGTCAAATTGATGTTTTCTCCAAACACTCCGATCTATGTGCAAAAAGAGTTTTGTAATTTTCTTGGTGTTAAGTTGATGGGGGCGTCAATCGCATTATCTTGGTTTTCCATCTATACATGGTCGAAATAAAGGAGAATTATTCTCTTTTATATTAGAAAATGTCTTTCATAAAATGCAAGGTTGGAAACACAAATTTCTTTCTCAAGTCGGGCGTGAGGTTCTGATAAAGCTTAAATCAAGCAATCCCATCATATGCTATGCAATGTTATATGTTGCGTAAGGGTTTTATTCAAAAGCTTTTAGTCCACATTAAACGTTTTTTTTGGAGTGGGGATGCTCACAAACAACATATCCATTGGCTGAACTGGGGCCATATTTCTCGCTCTCAAAATTGTGGTGGCCTTGGTTTTCAAGATCTTTCATGTTTTAATTTAGCTCTTCTTTCTAAACACGGTGGCGGCTATTATAAATCCATCTTCTTTTTGGAGTCATGTTTTGAAAGGAATCTATTTTCCGCGCTCTAACTTTCTAATAGCTACTCGGGGTTCACACCCATCATGGCTTTGGCAAAGCTTACTTAAAGGAAGGGATCTTCTTCTTCGTGGTATATGGTGGCAAGTTGGCAATGGTTCAAATGCCGCAAAAATGGGTCCCATACCCAGAAGACTTTTACATTCGAAAACCTCTTGGTCCTTTTGCATCCACTGCCTTGGTCTCCGATTTTATTACAAATGGTGAGTGGGATTTGTCAAAACTTCAGCTTTGTGTGCATCCAGAAGAAGTTAAGTTAATTTCTCAGATTCCTATATCTTGTACTTCATCAATAAATAAAATTGTCTGGCATTATTAATCTAATGGGAACTACACAGTTAAATGAGGTAATCACAAAGCTTTACTTCAACGTGAAGTTAACTTAGATCATGAGGCCTCTACGTCATCATCATCAAATAAAAGCTACTGGAAACAAGTTTGGAAGCTGAATACTTTTCCAAGAATCAAAATGTTCTTGTGGAAATCTTGTTTAAATGCCCTTGCTACTTATGAAAACCTTTCATGAAGAGGAGGTAATTGCTTACCCATATATCCTATTTGTTACAATGAGATTGAAACGGTTAAGCATATGTTGTTCAAGTGTTCTTGGACAAAAGGGGTGTGGTTTGGATCATATCTCAGTCTCCGTTTAGACAAAATAAGTGGCCCTATTGTTTCGCGTGTCCAACATCTAATAGATATGATGTATTCTAACCAGGAGCGTATAAATTTCCACACCTCTTTGGCTATTATTGCATGGCAGATTTGGAAGTCACGGAATAAATATTTTTTGATGATATCAGGCCTTGTCCTTTTCGCGAATGTCAAGGTTTACATGTATTTCCGGTGATTTCAGTTCGGTGCTTCCGTCATAGATACTAGTATCTAGTGCTTGATTGATCGTGATGAATCTCAAGAGAGTTCACTTCGTGGAACCCCCACCCGTATAGTGTGAAGCTCGATTGTGATGCATCCTACATATTAGACCGAGCAGCATCTTGAGGTATCATTGTGCGAGACTCTGCAGGATCTATTATTTTATGCTCCAGATTCATGGATCTCATGAACCGAGTATGTAAGCCCTATCTGATAAGTTTTGATAGTATTCATAGACGACATCTTGATATACCCCAGTAGAGAGGAGCACGAAGAGCATTTGAGGCTCATTTTAGAGTTGTTGAGAGAAGAAGCTGGTATGCCAAATTCTCTAAGTTTGAATTTTGGATTCCGTCCGTGCAATTCTTAGGTCACGTGATAAATAGTCGAGGAGTTCACGTCGACCCAGCTAAGATTGAGGCCATTAAGGAATGGGCAGCCCCTAGGAACCCATCAGAAGTCCGCCAGTTTCTAGGTTTAGCAGGCTATTACCGGAGGTTCATTGAGGGATTCTCCAAGATAGTTAAGTCGCTGACCAAACAGATGCAGAAAGACGTTAAGTATGAATGGGAAGAAAAGGAAGAAGAAGCATTTCAATTTCTGAAGGAGAAGTTGTGTAGTGCGCCTATCCTAGCTTTGCCTGAAGGAAGTGAAGATTTTGTCGTGTATCTGCGATGCTTCGCGATAAGGCTTAGGTGTTGTTTTGATGCAACGGGAGAAGGTTATAGCTTATGCCTCCCGAAAACTTAAGAAGCATGAGAAAAACTACACCACCCATGATCCGGAGTTAGGTGCTGTAGTGTTTGCCCTAGAATCAAGACATTATCTCATATGGAACCAAGTGTGTAGTGTTTACTGACCATAAAAGCCTGAAGCATATCTTAGACCAGAAGGAGCTTAATATGAGACAACGTCGTTGGTTAGAGTTACTCAGTGATTATGACTGTGAGGTTCGTTATCATCCTGGTAAAGCCAATGTAGTGGCAGATGCCCTCAGCCGTAAGGAGAACATTCCACCTTTACTCGTTCAATCCCTAGGAATGACCATTAGTTCGCCTCTACCGTCTCAAATCTTAGCCGCCCAAACTGCTGCATTGACGAAGAGAACCATCCTATATGAGAATCTGCATGGAATGGTAGAAAGTGAAAACGGCTTCTTGAAGCGTTCCGATGGAACTATATGCTTCAAAGACAGAAGCTTGATACCATTTCATGGTGGAATCCGTGAGTTGATTATGCATGAGTCGCATAAATCAAAATACTCTATTCATCCCGAAGCCGATAAGATGTATCATGACTTGAAGAAACTCTCTGGGGCCTAACATGAAAGCCGACATAGCTCTCTATGTCGGAAGTGCTTGACTTGTTCTAAGGTAAAGGCCGAACACCAGAAACCCTCAGGACTCTTAGTTCAACCCGAACTCCCGAAATGGAAATGTGAGCGAATCCCCATGGACCTTATCACCAAATTACAAGAACAGTAGCGGCAATGACGCTATCTGGGTAATCGTAGATCGTCTGACTAAGTATTCTAACTTCTTGGCCATTAGCGAGGTCGATAGTCTCGACAAGCTCGCCCGGCTGTATATCAAGGAGATAGTATCGCGTCATGGATACGATATCTATCATTTCCGCTGAGATAGCCTTTTACATCCCACTTTTGGATATCCTTACAATCATCCTAGGAACAAACCTAGATATGAGTACTGCTTATCATCCTCAAACCGATGGTCAGAGCGAGAGAACCATTCAGACCTTAGAGGATATGCTAGAGCCGTGTTATCGATTTCGGCAAAGGCTGGGAGAGACATCTCCCTTTGGCCGAATTCTCATACAACAATAGTTATCATTCTAGCATTGAGGTCGCTCCATTTGAAGCAGTATATGGCCGAAAATGTCGTTCTCCTGTTTTTTTGCTGGTTGGCGAGAGTCAACTTACAGGTCCTAAACTTGTCCTAAAAACCACTGAGAAGATAGTTCAGATTCAGTAACGTTTTGCAAACCGCTCAGAGACAAAAAGTTATGCCGATAGGAGACGTAAACCCTTAGAATTTTAGGTTGGAGATCGTGTTATGTTAAAGGTTTCTCCTTGGAAAAGAGTGATTCATTTTGGAAAGCGTAGAATACTCAATCCCCGATATATTGGTCCTTTTCCAATCCTGGAAAGAATCGAACCAAAGCTTACCGTCTTGAGCTACCTTCGAAATTGAGCAGTGTACACAATGTCTTTCATGTTAATAATCTTAAGAAGTGTCTTTTGGAGGAAAACATAGTTGTGCCTTTAAGAGATATCCGTATTGATGAGAAATTGAATCTCGTTGAGGAACCGATTGAGATCATGGATCGTGAGGTTAAACGGCTAAAGCATAGCCGTATTCCAATTATCAAAGTTTGTTGGAACTCCTAACATGGACCGGAGTTCACTTGGGAACGGGAGGACATATTCCGTAGGAAGTACCCTAAACTCTTCATAACATCAAGCAACTTGGAGTGAAACTTGGGACGGGTTTCTTCTGAGGCTGGAGGCGTGACAACTGGGAATTAGGGAGTCTATTTTAGGTAACCGCATTACGTTAAACTAAACCGAACTTTGCCTTTATCACTATTTTTATCGACCATGAATTGATGTGATATCGTTTATTGGTTTTTATGATTTATTTTATTATTGGATGAGTTATCATGTGAGTTTTAACTCTTTTTGTTACGTACTATTCGATTCGGCACTATAAAAGCCAAAAACAAGAAATAACGTAACTTTTAGACCGTAACTCGAAAATTGGCAAATAAATAGTCAAAACTCGTGGAAAAACATAAATAAACGTAATAGAAAGTCGAATGAACATCGTGGGACACCCGTAGGACAATATATGAGCTCTGGAGTGGTAAACGGGATAGTTTATGAAAAATTACGGCTTCGGCCCCTCAATTTCTACATGGCCGGCCACCCTCCTCCCCACTTTTCTATTTTTTTCTAACTCCCTAATCCCACCTATATACTCTCCTAACTCTCATTTCACTCTTTCGTTTCTCTCTTTAAAAACACCTACACCTTACTTTCTCTTTCTACTCCACCAAAATAAAACCCTAACCCTAAAATAACACCACCACTTCCCGCCACCTTTCGGACACTTTCCGACTATTTTCTGGCGAGTGACATCTCACCTCCACCACCATCTTGTAGATCTCTCTTTCCTCTTTCCATCCATATAAAAATCTCTCATAAAAGCCTACATTAACAACTCCAAATCTTGCAAATACGATTCGTGATTCTAGGGTTTTCATTAAATCTTATAGATCGGGTTGTAAAAAGGTAAATGGAACATGGGTCAAGCTTGTTTAAGCTATGAAAAGCCTCGTATGGCTACTTTATGGCTCGACCATGGTGGGTTTTGGGTGAAACATGGGATTAAAACTAATTTACACTTAAATAAACATGTAGCTAGTGATTTGGTATCATGTGGTGCATCATATTGTTGGGTTTTTGCATTTTAGGTCCTGTTTCATGTTTTTGATTAGGATTAGTTGATGGGTTTGATGTTTGGATGATGATTGGAGGTTGATTGATTGTGTTTGGTTGTTGTAGAAGCTATTTGGGGAGTGTTTGGTTGTGTAGATGGGGCGTACAAGCACCAAGACCCACGATAGGTCATGGTTTGGTGTTGTACATGACCCATATGGACCACGGGTCCGGGTCGGGTTATTGTGGTAGCCTGTTGGTTGATATTGTTGGTGTTTGGATGAGACGCGTGAAGCCGAAAAGCTTCTAGAGCTTGTTTAGTTCACGTGGTCTTAACCGTGACCGTGTCATGACCATGAGGGTCATAACATTGGTTTCGAGTATATTTGGTTGGTTGATTGGTTGGCGAGATTGAATTGGGTTGATTTGAGATTGAATTGCGCTATTATGACTTTTATTTGGACTTATTATATAAATTGTCAACTTTAAGTAACGTCGGTGTTACTTTGACTTTTTAGTCAATAGTTGACCACGACAACGTCGTAACATGGACTTTAGCATATTTGGACTTTAAATTGATTAAAAGCCGAGAAGTCATGACTCGTGCTTGTGGACTCGAAACTAATAACGATATGAAACTAATATTGAAATTGACGACATATATATATATATATATGAAAATACTAATAAACTATGAAACATAAATAATAAAAGGCTTTTATACCAAAAATATCGATAACAAGACTTGTCTTGTTATTTTCTATTTTAAATGGAAACTAATGACTAAAAATGGAAAGGTTTTCTAATAAATAAGTAATTAATGTTACGAGTGCACGTTTATCGAAATATGGCAATTATAAGCATTTAATACTATTTTCAAGAATTTATTTATTTACATTGTGTGCATGGGTTACGGATAACCTAACATTAATAGTGTCGATCCACGTGGATGACGGACTTATTAGGTTGACGAATCTAATAAGAGCCCGTTAGGCACGTTGGATAACAATATTAATGGGTGAATTATCCTTATGGACTCGTTAGGATGCGACCGGTTTATGAGATAATAAGCGACACGAATAAATAATTGAGTTTACGAGTTGACGAATTCGATAAGGTTTACTATTTATTCCGAAACTTATTGGACTACGGAGCTTATCGCATAGACGTCTCATTGTGTTGCATTTAGCCACATATTGGTTGTTTGAATGTATTTATGATATCATGTTGAGTCGATACACCCACACGATGATACCAAACGCTAGGACTAAACGGTGAAACAAGACATTTTTGGAGATAACGAAAAGGAATACATTGGGGTAGATAACGTTAATTTTGGGAAATATATATTAAAATGAGTTTACATTAATAGGTTATGCCGAGTCGATAGTTGTTGTGCCGTGATTAGGTGTTATCTTCTGCTAGTGTTTATTTGTGCGTTGCTTGCTTGAGGTGAGTTTCATAGCCCCACTTTTATCTATGATTTTAACTAAATTGGGGTGAGAATCATGCTACTACTTTTGGACCTTCTAAACTATTTTGGTTTGCTTATGTGCTTGACTGGTTAGATAGATATGTGGTAGTTGTTGCCTTAGTGTAGGGTAGCAATCTTAATTGCTATAGCACTTGCCTAGCTAAGTATAGACTTCTACCCCGACCTAGTCCAGGGTTAGCAATCATTCTAGACTTTGCTACGACTGTGCTGGCTAGTGTCGCTAGGGGCCCATTATGACGTCGGATATGATATTGGTATGTGATTGATATATATCTATCTTAGGTATCGCATAGCAAATTAACTCCTACAGGTCCACTATTTTAAACTTGAACGTAAACCTGTGAACTCACCATCGTTAGCTGACCTTTTAGCATGTTTTCTCGGTAATTAAGTGATGTTTGGTACGGTTCTGTGGAAGCTTGGCAAGGAGGCATGGTTCAAGGATCATAATCAACTCCGATAATTTATGGGGACCTATTTTATTAAATCATGTTTGGGCCTAATATTTACATTTTGGGATTAATGTTTTGAATATTTAAATTTGGGATTGGTTTTGAATGATAAATGACTATCTTGTTTGCTAGACTTGTGTGAGATACCAATCCAATTGTAACGCCCCAAAAACTTGATTAAGTCTTCCGTTGTACCGAGATTTGGGGGTGTTACAACATGCTACAACCAGTTCTTAGCCACCATAGTAATTATATTATTGGCGTAAGTTGGAGACTCGAACAGCCGGGCGCTTCACCATTTTTGCTAGTCGAGTTTCGCTTCTTTGCGAACGGGAAGCGATTCTTCCCACTGATTTCAAACAGTTCCTACGCACTGTATTGACTGATCTCGGTGGGTTGCCTTATCTTTTCAGGCCGGTTCATCGATTGTGGGGGTGGCGTTATGCTTCCGAACCTATGTATATGACGTGGCAGTTTCAGTCACACTCTCTACGAACGATGACCCACCTTCTTCAGTTTGAGTGGGGATTGGTTGTAGTGCTGGCAGCAGGCGTCTTCCCCTCCGTCAAGGATAAATTTTGGAAAGCCCCTTCGACTACCTTTTGAATATTGCACATGGAATATATGGTTTGTGTTTTCTAGATCCTCTATGATTGGTGGTAGGACCAATGGATTGGGTTCAGGAATGTAGCTCAATAGGTCGGCGACCTTTAGAGGAACTAACGAATCGGCTTCCGGGCTAAAACAGATGACAATCGCGCTCCCCATTGCATCGATATGATAATCTTGAAAGAGTAGCTGTTACATATGGTTATTTTGTTAATGTGCCATATATAGTATTTTGGCTGTATGTGATAAGTAGAGTGTGTGTGTGGCTTTGTTTCAACAAATGTATGTGAAAAATTTATTTCTCATGTGGGTGTTTACCTGTAATTAGGTACCGGTTTCATATCGGGTTGTTGGCAATGCCTATGTGGCATGGTTTCGCAATTCGTTGCCACGGACTTTGCATCGGTTAAAATACCAATCTGATTGATCATCAACCCTTGTGATTGTAGCTTGCATTATAAACCGCTGATGTGGATATTGTTAACAAAACCGTTAGTAATAGTAATGGGGATGCTTTCTCATGTTATAGGTGGGTTATTTACGTGTGGTACTTTCGGTCGGCCTGCATTAACATGCCAATGGTGCCACCTGGACGTGTATCTCGTTCTTCGTGCGCCGCGTATGTCCGTGGCGGGTAGGTGTAATGGCGCGTGCAGAAACCCCATTTCTTCATACCTGTATAATCAAATCATTCCCTATTATATAGGCATGAGTGTGTATTGTTTTAAATAAACCTTTTTGAAACATACACTTGGCGATAATGATCTGTTTCTTCAAGTTGCGGATTTAGATAGTAGTGAGTAGCTGGCGTTGCTGATAGCTGCAGACCCCCTGTTTTTTTAGAATATTGTTATGTGTCATTAGTAATGGCATGATGGCTTATGTTTTGTTTCATATCAAATGGTCTGACATGTACCTGAGAATCGCTTAGCCAAAGGAGTTGACGGTTATGATGACCGCTTGTTCCATGTGAGCCAGCGTTTTGTACGGAAGGCATTTGCCATGTCATTCCAAAGCGTGAAAGTAATAACATTACCACTGCATACTGAAAATGAGGCATAATTATTGCATTCCTATACTGTTGTTATGAATGTGGTTTTCGATACTTACTTTAAATTATGTATGTCACGCTTTCGGTTAGAACCTGTTAATGGTTGGATCTCCGAACTCTCTTATGGGCCCGATGTTCCTGATGATTCCTATATAGTCTGTTTACAATGCTAGGATTAGCTATCATGCGCTTTGCATAAAGGCACGGAAGAATTATTGGCTATAATACCTGCAAGTATAATCTCTTGCGTATGCTCGTTGGCCCAATTCATTGTATGCAACGAATCGAAATAATGTTCGGGAATCCTGCTCTACTATTTGAGTGACCTGAGTGTATTTTCCAAACAGCATGTCATAGGATTGTTCAAGTACGTTTCAGTTCTTAGTTTTTTACACCAAAACGCTCAATCCTGTAATGAATCCGGTTCTAGCCTTCGTATCGAAGAGCTTCATGTCCCATAACTTGACGTTAGCCTGAATGGCGGCACCCTGTGAATTGATAAGGTTTTAAAATGTACCTTTTTGAGGGTCGTTTAAGCCCTTATTTGATCACTTTTGTATCCGTTATTACTTAATATCGGTCCTTTTCACTTTTTTGGTCTCTTGAAGGCAAAACTGTAAGGGCACTTATTTGGACGAAAAGGAGCGGATATACGAAGAAAATGGCCAAAGTCAAGAATCGAGACATTCAAGCTGCTAAAACACAGGTGACTCGTCACTGCTTAACCTCGACGCCGTCAAGCACTTCTGTGACGGGACAGGACCAAATTGCTTATTTTCTAGGACGGTGTCGCTTTAAAAGAGTAGGCCATCGCAACTCAGACTTCGGGCGGCTAGATTTGATCCAGACGGCGTCAGAGACTGAAGTGACGCGTCACAAGCACAAGGTGACGCCGTCGCAAGACTAACGTGGACAAGACGAAACCCTAATGACGGCGACCCGGCGGCGTCACAACTCATAATGACGCCGTCGCACTTGTAATATTATATATAGAATCCGAATTTTTCAGTTTTAGGGTGTAGTCATTTGGGAGTAAAAACCTAAACCGAACCAAGGCTGTCTTGTACAGTATTTTAGGGTTCCAAACCCTAACTTACATCAAGATAAGTGTTTTA
Organism: Chrysanthemum makinoi; assembly: GCA_910596185.1. Taxonomy (NCBI): domain Eukaryota; kingdom Viridiplantae; phylum Streptophyta; class Magnoliopsida; order Asterales; family Asteraceae; genus Chrysanthemum; species Chrysanthemum makinoi. Next base: position 8,609,529 of record OU343223.1, read on the forward strand.
CTTCATTAATTCAATTACGTCTTCAATTATTTGTGTGTATGCTTGCATGTTCTCCATGTCCGGCTAATTTGTTTGTGTGTTTGCTTAGGGAATATGAAACTTAATTATTGAATATTGATTGTTTGTCTCTTATCTTAATTGTTTAATGATCTAGTAATGCGATAGGTCATTCGTTGTGTAATTAATGCTTGATTAATCTTTTTGAACCTTAGACTATACACTTAGAGCGTTGTAGGCTAAACCACCCAAAGAGTGCCTTAGAGTTAGAGTTCATAATTCCTAGAGGTTTTTGTAGACGAGACCCTTTGGTAAGTTCAAAGAGTTAGGGATAAATGCATACCCTACAACTTTAGACACACAACGCGATTAAGAATAAGGACGTGACAATTCAACCATCAATAGGATAATTAGGAGTGATAAAACCTAAGTGAACACATCTTTAAATATCATAACGACACACAATAATTAGACATAGACTACATACACCTTAGATTAGATAATTAGACAAGTAGAGTAATCGGTTGAAATACCAACCCCCAAATCCAAACCCCGAGATTCGTACCTTTCCATTTTCTAAAAAATATAAAAACGATAAAAAATAATCTTCCTCAACCCCAACCTTAGCGTAGTAACTTCTTACAAGCATTCCTATTCCCCAGTAGAAGAACGATAAAACCCCCGTGGCTTACCCTAATATACTACAACTACAACTATTCCGGTTCAAACTGCCTAGGTGTTATAAAACTTGCTCAGGGCTTAGAAAAAAGGAAGTCTTTGACAAAGAGACTA
>OU343223.1:8610417-8721299 GCA_910596185.1 Chrysanthemum makinoi
GAGGACTACTGCTTGACCCTCCTGCCCCACCGGGTTGATTAACCGGAAAGGTTGAAGCATGGTATTCCATCCTTTTCTGCTTTAATGTCTTATGAAATTGTATTTCCTCATCCATTGAATCATACGCATCATCAGGATGACTTTGTAAGCATGAATTTGAATGGATGTTGCAGAAGGATGTCCACAGCAATTCTGCAAAGATGATTCAAAGCATATGAAGTTGTTGAAGACGACCCGGAGATTGTTCTTGCCAATTGTTTTGTCGTATCCAGCTGGGAATGTGTTTGCCATCGAGAGCTCATCTGGGGCATTGATGTTTGCTTGATTTGTAGCCATTTTGTGATCTGAAAGATACTGAAAGATATTAGATAAAAAGACAGACATATGGAAACACAATGTGTTTGTTTTAGTCTGATTTATTATCTAATTCCTTGTTTGATGGTAACATGTTTAGTTAGTCACAAGTCCTAAGTCACATTTGTTCAATTGATTGAAGTTGATGTGATAAGTTATGTGAACGTATTAATTTTGAAATTTCAAAGTCCAAATCTTCACTTAACACACAACATATAAACTTTTACAAGCATAAGCGTAACATTAGATAATAGTGACATATGAGTAACATTTAACAAGTAACATATGCGTAATAGGCCAAAATGTAGTGAACAATGGTTTATGTGTAACAAGGATCCTTATGCGTAAGAAAGGAGCTTATACGTAAGAGTAAGCTAAAGCGTAATACCAAGCTTATGCGTAAGAGTTTCTTACGCATAAGACAAGTTCAAAGGCTTTAGGTTTACGCGTAGGAATAAGCTAGATGTTATGCGAAAAGTTTACTCGTAAGAGTAAAGCTTATGCGTAACAAGCCTTGTTTACGAACATCTTTCCAAGATACACGTAATCCACTGTAGACCTCTTATGCGTAACGTGTTAAACATAAACATGAAAACATGATTGCAGTTAATTCCAAAATCTTTTAGATTACAAAACAAGCATAACAACATATCAGATACACACAGAAAGACTTAGGCGTAAAATTACTTAAACCCTAAACCTTTAATCTACGTGTAAGAGATATAGCTACACAAATCAAACAAGAATGTTTCTGGAGTGTCCTAGATGTCATATGAGTGCAATGGAACAAGATTTAACACATTTCCACCACAGAATCAGAAGATTCATGGGAGATGAACCCTAAAAACTTAAAACTTAAATTCTTACAGTTTAGATGTTTCTGGGCTAATTTAAAGGTTCAAAACATGCATATATTCTTATTCTAACACTTTCTTGACCACCTAATAACATATCACATAATAGAAAAACCCTAGATGAGCGCAAGAACCCTAGAATTCAAATTAATGAAATTTAAGATTCTGGATGGTTTTGGACAATTGAAACACGTTTAATAGACACTAAGAAAGGTTATAACATAACTCATTTCAATCCAAACACTTTTATGCATAAACACCCAATTCGTTCGAGTGTAAAATTTTCCAAAATCAGTTTAAAGAGTTTTAACCGTTGGATTTGAAAGATTTTTGAAATCCTTGTTAAGAATCTTGATCAAAACAATTTAGAACATATAGATTATGAACAGCTTGAACGGGTTTTGAAGATTTGATTTGGGCCGTTTGATCTTGGTGGTTTAGGAGTAAATGCACATGAAGTGGTGCATTGAATATGTTAGGTGAATGATTTTGTTAAAATTAATTTGCCAAGTAGACACATTTAGTCCCTCAACCTTAAAGAGGTTCCAACCAAGATCCTTTAACTTCTGTTTAGGTTAGACAAAACACTTGTAAGGCAAGAAACTTAACGATACTCCCCCTCGACTTTTGAAATAATGAATTTTGAAAAACATTTGAGTCCGAGGAGAGTATTTGACAAGAAACGTATCCACCATTTTAGAAGAAACAACATATTTTAGGTAACATGCAAGTACAAGGTTTTATGAAACAGAAAAATACTTACTTTCTCCCCCTCAACACTTGTTCGGGAAAATAATGAAAGTTTTGATAGAACAAGGTGTTGACGGAAGATTTGTACTTGCCATGTTGAAAGAAATTAGATAGGAGAATATTTTTTGAATTTTATCAGATTTTATATTTTTGTATTTTGTTTTTTGAAAATATTTACAAAAGAGGTTTTGGTGTTCGACTGGTTTTAAGAATGTTTTAAAAGTTCATCCAGTTCCTCTTGAGTCAAACACCGCATACCAATCCGGTGTACCAACTCATTAAACCTAGCAGGAGCTAAGGCTTTGGTGAGAAGATCTACCAGTTGGTATTCAGTACCCACAAAATATAATTCAACAGTACCCTGTTCCACGTGCTCCTTGATGAAATGATATCGAAGATTGATGTGATTTGATTTCGAATGTTGAACAGAGTTGCACGAGATGGCAATAGCACTCCGATTGTCGTAGTACATCAGGATTCTGTCAAATACGTAACCATAGTCTTTGAGTTGTGTTCTCATCCAAATGACTTGAGCACAACACGCCGACATGGCGACATATTCTGCTTCGGTTGAGGACAGCGATGTACAATCCTGCTTCTTTGATTGCCAGGACACCAGTTTATCACCAAGAAATTGTAACGCTCCTGAAGTACTTTTCTGTGAATCTAAGCATCCTGCGTGGTCAGCGTCACGCCCGAGGAGCTTGTTTGAGTACGTACAGAGCTTTGTTCAGTTTGTAGACATGGTTCGGGGAACGAGGGATCAACGAATCCTTCTGGCTGGCTGACATAAACCGTTTCTTTCAGTTGACCATTCAGAAAAGCAGTTTTGACGTCCATCTGAAATACCGTTATATTCATATGAGCCGCGAACGCGAGAAAGATCCGAACAGCCTCAAGACGAGCAACCGGAGCAAATGATTCTTCAAAGTCAATACCCTCTTCCTGTCTATAACCCTTAGCCACTAGACGTGACTTGTTTCTGATTACGTTCCCTTCAGTATCCAATTTGTTTTTCCAAATCCATTTGAGACCAATGACGTAGACCCCTGTTGGTCTTTCAACCAGTTCCCATACTTCAAGACGTTTGAATTGGTTGAGTTCTTCTTGCATGGATTCAATCCAGTTGTCTTTTGTCATTGCGTCTTTAATGTTTTAGGCTCAGATTGGCAGACAGTGAGAGCATAAATGCAATGTTCACCGTCTGTGTGAAGACGTTGCCAATTATGTTTTCAAGAGGATGGTCTTTTGTCCAACGGTGTGTAGAGGGTTGATGTTGGTATACATTGTGCAGATTTTGAGGATTCAAATGGTTTGTAGATGATTCTGCAACATCAGGTGCAACAGTTTCATTGGCAAACTGGTTAAAAACGCATTTGGATCAAAATCTGCAGGTGGGGGTACTTCATTAAGAACATCATCAGCTGGTTCAGCGTCGTTGGATGTGGTTTGTTCAACTGTTGTTGTAGAGTCAACTGGTGGTGCTTCTTCAACCGTAGTTGTTGTAGCAGGTGTATCAGGTATTGGAATATGATCAGGTTGTGCAGCGGAAACATCGGATACACCTGGAGCACGTTCATCAATGTCATCACTGAACAGCGGAGCAAATAGCTTTTCCATTTGTTGACGAGTAAGCTGGGGGCTTGTATCAGCTGATGATGGGATTTGAGGGAAGTTTAAACGGTTGTGACCGGGTTCCAAGCTGTTATGCTCAGAAGCCATTTCAGTAAGCTCATCAAAATTAGCATGAATCGTTTCCATAACCTGCTTTGTACGACGATTCCAGATCCGGTAACCTTTAGAGTTCTCAGTATCCAATAAAGACTCCAATGTCAGCTTTGGCTTTGAGCTTTCCAAAGTCATCACGATCATTATTTGGGTAGCAAAGGGATCCAAATATATGAAAGTGTTTGAGGTTCGGTTTTCTGTTGTGGATAAGCTCAAAAGGTGCTTTGTTATGGCGTTTTGTAATCATTGAACGGTTCTGAGTGTAGCATGCAGTTGAGACAGCTTCAGCCCACAACTAATCTGGAAGTTTAGCATTGATTAACATCGTTCTGGCAGCTTTCACTAACGTTCGATTTCGTCTTTCAACAACTCCGTTTTGTTCTGGGGTACGTGCAATGGATGTTTGATGCTCAATTCCCACTTTCTCATAATATTCCCGAAGAGTTTGATTCACAAATTCAGTTCCTTTGTCTGTTCGAATTTGTCTGACGGTGTTCCGGAGCTGAATTTGAATTTTTGTGAGAAAGGTGATGATCATCTGTGGAGCTTGATCTTTACTTCGAAGAAAATAAACCCAAGTCCATCTTGAGTAGTCATCAACAATTACCAAGATGTAGCGTTTGCCATTAATCATCTGCACGCGCATCGGGCCACATAAAAAATCCATGTGAAGAAGATGAAGCACATGCTGAGAGCTGTATTCCACCTTTGAAGAAAAATGGGCACGAGTGCTTTTTCCTTGTTCACAGGCTGAGCAGAGGTGATCTTTAGAATACCGGAATCTCGGGAGACCTTCAAAAAGTTTGTGTCAGGCAAGGTTGGTGATGGTTTGAAAGTTTAAATGTGAGAGACGACGGTGCCATAGCCAAGATTTTGTAGATGTAGCCTTTGACAGTAGATAGATGGGAGACGAAGCAACCATGTCTTGCATTGAGATTGTGTACAGACTAGAATTGCGAGAGCCAGACATAAGATCGATTCCTTATAGATCACGAATGAAACAAGTTTTCTCCCGAAAAGCAACTTCCAAATCTCCATCACATAATTGACCGACAGAAAAGAGATTGTGACCGAGGCCTTCCACATAATAAACCCTGCTAATTTCGATATTGCCATTGATATAATCTTTGTAGCCCATGATAGCTGCGAAGTGATCATTCCCGAATCTGACAGTGCCAATGAACTTTGGAACAAAGTTTGATAACAGTTTAAGATTGCCTGTCATGTGTCGGGAACATCCGCTATCAACAATCCAAAGGATGATCTTTATCACCTGCATTACACACAAACGACACAGATGGAATAGAAGTAGATGTGGAACCCGAAGAGTTAGAGGGTTCCGAAGCAGTTATAGTTGAAATACACCCATTAATGATTTTAGGCATCCATTTAAATCCTAGTGTATGATGTATCCGTTTCTACCATCTCCAACTAGTTTTAGCTTTAGTCTTAGTGAATGCACTAGGTGGTACTACATTCCTTGGAGGTGAGACTGGAGCTACAGGGACATCAATGCGTTTCTTAGAATCTAAAGAGGGCGGTTTACCAAGTACAGACTTAGAAGCATTAGTGGGCCTAGAGGTATTCCGGGTCTTAGGATTCCGTAAACGAGACAAGATAGCTCTAGCAACACATTTGTCATGACAATCAGAAAGCATACTTTTACGACAAATAACACAAGAAGCATCAGACTAAATATCAAAAGTACTTAAAGGTTTAGCATTCGTTACAACACTTTTTCCATTACATTTGTCAGACGCAATATCTAAAGTGGGTGCAACGTGAGTCTTATTCAAAGTCCTAGGGTTTTCTTCTACTTCAGCATTTTTTATTGTTCTTTTCTTCGGTCGCAACTTCCTATTCTTCCTTGTATTGCTCCTAGGCTGTGAAGTGCGGACATTTCGAAAAGAGGCAACTATTCCTGTTTCAGTAGAGGGAAGCACATTAGTGTCTTGTGGTTTATCAGTAGGCATTCTGGGTTCACTTTTGCTAAGTGTTACAGGTGCAATTTTCTTAATGATGCTAGGCTGAACTTGTTCATACTTTCCTAACATCTCCCTTAACTTAATGATAGTGTGCACACCAAATCTTGATTTTCAGAATGAAGATTTCCAGCAAAATTCATGACTTCTTTAGTGTGTGCAAGATAATGATCAAGTTCGTTTGATGCTTCAGCACGAGTCTGTTTAAGTAAATCAAATATGACACCATATTCCTTTTTAACTTTTACAAGTTCTTGTTCATATTTTGAGATTTGACATTTCAAAGACACGTTTTGATCATCCAGTTGCTCAAATTTTGGATTGAACGTTTTGGATTGCAACTGGTTGATTTTGTTTTGCAAAGCAAGTTCACGATTTTGACAATCTTTTTGACACCATTGAAGACGAAGTTTTGAATTTGAAAGCTCGTTTAACAGTCTTTCATTTTCAACTTTTAAAGACTCGATCTAATGCACCGTATCAGTATTCACAACAATATCAACAGAATCAGCAGAGATATGATCAGATGCATATGCAACAGATTGTAATAACACAAGATTATTGATATCAGCACAGATAACATCTTCCAAGAGTCGATCAACATCTTTTCTCAACAGTTTCCTTTTACGTTTAGTATTTGAAATCGATGTTTCTGTTTTCTCGAAAACTGTTTTCATGAGACCAAGTTCCTTGTGAAAATCCCTTTCCCAATATAGTGCACAAGTTTTCAAATTTTTGACATGGGGTAAAATTCTTTTCTAATGAATATCTCTTTGTTCTCGTGCCATTGGCGATTGAAAATGTTGAACTTTTATTTCAGAATGAAATTCAATCTCAAGTTCCAATATTTTAAGGTCAGATAAGAAAGTGTCAAAATATTTGATAACGCGACAACTTTCGGCTTTAGTTTTTACTTCACTAAGTGAAGGTAAAGGACCATTAATTTGTGCACCATTGTGTTGGGGACTAACTTCAGAAACTGGTGTGATAACCAAAGGTTTGTTAGAAGTATCTTGTTGTGTGACAAAAGTTACGGCTTTTGAATAGTTAAATGGTTTGTTATAAACGACATTTCCATTTTTGACTGACTTTCGTCATCAGCATCTAATTCCTCCATGCGATTATATTCAACAACAGTCATAATTGAATCATCAATTCTATTTTCTGCACTGTAAACTTCAGGGTTTGGTTTGAATGCTCTGTTTGAAAACTTAGGTTTGTAATCAGCAAGATTCGGTCCATATCCATTTGGATTTGGTTTGAAAGCAAACTTTTGAATCGTTGTGATTGATTCACCACGTTTATAAACAACATTTCGAAACTCTTTGATTTTGTTTTGTAAGTCGACAATTTCTTCAAGATAGTTATCTATTCGTTTCGTGGAATGCTTTTTGTACTCAGAGAACTGTTTTTGACAAGTTAACAACTCAGCCTTGGCTTTTTGAGTTTCCAAAGTAAGAGCGTTAATTTGTTGTTTATGTTCATGTTTCAGTTGTTCTATTTGAGACAACAAAGCATTCTTGGATGCGGCTAGATCACGTATCTGTCGTTCTAATGATTTTTCATTTTGATGAGATTTAGCAAAAGCGACTTCAAAACCTTGTTCCCGTTTTTCTTGATTTTTAAAAACGTTGATTTGTCTGATTAAGCATTCGTTATCCCTAGTTAACAGTGCATTTTTATCCATTAATTGCTTGCAAATTACCAACCGAGATTCTTGGTCTTTAATTAAGGTCAGGAGCTCAATTTCTCTATTAGACAAAAGCTCATTTTGTTCAACGTGAGTCTCAACATGATCATTATTTAGATCCTCAAATATAACCTCGGAGTCAACTTGATTATCAATATTAACCATAAGGTTATCTTGATCGTCAAATATAACTACGGAATCTATTTGATAATCATCGAAATGAGATGTAGATGGCTCATGTTGAACTCTCTGATCCTTGTCGGATGGAGAAATTGGCGGAGAGATCAGATCATGAATGAGTGTATTTTGTTCCGATACCTGACACAAGCCATCAGACACTGGGCCTGTGTCACTCATGTGTAGAGCTTGCATTTGTGCCATCAACATCACTGCTGCATTAGCCTGCAAGTCCTCCATATCATCATCAGAATCTGCATCTGCCATAAAGCTCTGTTCCTTGTTGGTAAGAGTTCCACCAGCTTCATCCTTGAGGGCCAAGAGCAAAGCCTCTTTGAAATAAGCACTGCCTCTTGTCCTCGGCTTAGGGCATGTATTATCCAGATGACCCTTCTCATTACAGTTATAACAACGAAGACCATTAACCCCATTTTGAGCATTCCCTTGTTCAACCACTTGAGCCCTTTGTTGTTGCGGAGCACCCATGTTATTCCTTCCCAAAGCATTAAACCCTGGACCACCTCCCATCTGACGAACATTACCACGATTCTGAACTTCAACTCTTCCATTGTTAACCACAGCCTGATTCCTTGTGTTGGATGAGGTACGAATGCGATTGTTGGATTTGTTGGAATATCGGCCGAAGGCTCTAGCAATCATGACAAATCCTTGCTGCAGGGCATCAAAAGCTTCAGTACCCTCATTTGATTCACTATAAAGTGCTTGATCAGTGTTGTTGTTTTATGGAACCAATTGAGTTTCTTGAGATTGTTGCTGTGACGGATTATATGGTGTAATTGTTGCAGTTGGTTGAGGAGCGGGTTGAGGAGGAACACTAGTTTGAGCCCACAAAGCAAGTTGTTGATTGTCTGGAAGTGACTGTGGAGCCGGGAGTCCACGGATAGCCCTTTCTTTGTCAACTTCTTTTTGGTGCGGCTTCAAATAGTCGTACAACAATCCGTATATAGCATGATGAAGATTCTTAGCTTGACGGAGAAAAATGACATACTTCTCCCATTCCGGACCAAGACTACTTAGGAACTTAGTGTTGACAGCAATTCGTGGCATGATGATATTGTTTTTGTCCAAATCATTGATGATGTCTGAAAAGCGATGATGATATGACTCTAATGTCTCTCCTAGTTCAATCATGAAGTGTTCATAAGCCAAGTAGATTTTGGATTCCATGTCTTCCTAATTGAGTGTTGTGCCTACCATAAGAAGATGAATATGTTCCCACATTGCTTTAGCTATCTTTTGAGCATCAACACTTCGAAGGATCGGATTGGGTAATCCCAAAAGGATGTATTGCATTGCTAGTTCATCGGCTTCAAAATGTAGAAGTTCATCACCTGTGAGGTCTGAGATAGTTGCAATGTTGGTGACAGCATCTCTTGGTGGATTGGCATTAGGATTTGCAGGTGTGACAACAGTAGGCATCTGAAATGGACCTTCCATAATGACCTTCTTTAAGAACTTTCCATGTGGCTTCTTTAGATCACAAAACCTAAAGAACCTTATCACCCATTGATCATAATTACCGGGAGTGAGCATTGGAGGTCTATCAAGTGAGCCAGCTTCATGAATTGATTGTTGGCTACTTAAGGCTTCACACATCTTGCCAAACCATGTCGGTTCCTTCATAGTACTCCTGGATGGATGTTGATTGTATAAGTTTTTGTAAGGTTGTACTTGAAGAGTAGGTGGTGGTTGAACCATTTGTGGAGTATGTTGTTGATTAAATTGTTGTTGATAAATTTGTTGTTGTTGATTAAATTGTTGATGTTGTGGACTTAGTTGTTGTTGTTATTGATTATAAGTGTAAGGAAAATAGTTAGAGTATGGTGGTTGTGACATGTTGAAAACTTGTGTTGTGAAATGGATCTTTGTAGTCGAATGAAACGTTGTTGATGAAGAATCCTTAGGCGTAGAAACCAAGTGTAGGCAAAGTAACACTTAAGCGTAAAAACACCAAACTTACGCGTAAAAGTGATATTTACGCGTAGGAGCGTAAAAACACCAAACTTACGCGTAAAAGTGATATTTACGCGTAGGATTAGCTTACGCGTAAGAATTGAGAAACACTAAAGTTATGCGTAAACTGAAAGTTAAGCGTAGAAAACTTAGGCGTAGGATTAGCTAATGCGTAAGACAGAGCTTAGGCGTAAGACGAATCTTATTCGTAATGAGTTCTATGCATAAGTTTGAGCTTATGCGTAAGATTAGGGTTTTGCCCAAAAAATCTTTTACACTATCTCAGTGCAAAGGATATCCAAAGTCGAAGTGTTTTCAGGCTTATCCAAGCAAGAAAACACTGAGTAAACCACGAAAACTGAAGATCGATCCAAGGAGAAGTTACACGTAAAAATAGGGTTTTTATACGCGTAAAACTTGACCAAAATTGATTTCTGCCCAATGATGTTTTTAAACCAGATTTTTGTGATGAAACAGGTTCAATATCACCAAAATAACATAAAAGTGTGAAACTTGATGATCCAAAACTTCTAAACACGTTACGCGTAGAAGAAACCACACGTTTAAAACCAAGCTTAAAAACAATGATCCACACGTAAAGTTTGAAACTTTTTGCCAAAAACAGATATTTTAACACCTAAAAACGTTGAAAGTACAAGAATCTTGGATTAAAAAGTGTAACAAATGAGTTTTTAAGCGTGACAAAGTGATAAATTGTTTTTACGCGTAAGACCGAAACTTCAAAAAAAACAAAATCTTTCACCCAACTATTTGGCGAATGATACCACTGTTAGGTTCCCATTTTAGTAACACAAGCATCAATATAAGAAATAGAGAAGAGAAGTGATCGGATGAACAACACACACACACACACACACGTATGAATATGTGAAAGGTTATGCGTAAAGTGAAATGTGAATTGAACAACCAACCCTCAAGTGAGGGTTATACAAGAGTATTTATAGGAGGGAACTAGGGCAACACTCCAAGTTCTCATCCTTTTACTTATTGGGCTTGGCCTAGGCTTATGGGCTTTCTACATAAGCCTAGCCTTGATTACTAACATAAAAGCCATATTAAGCTAACTATTACATATGAATCACTAACACTTGAGATATGGTTTAGGAGTGATTTCGACATATATATAAGTAATAGTTTGTAGGTTCGCGTTCTCCTCGAAGAGAGCTTCGCAATAAGCCTTTATGTGTCCAAAATAGAGTTGATGTGAATGAGATATCATGTCTCAAAGTTAAGCATTTGGTACCATGCTTAAAGAGGAATTTTGAATTGTTTTCTATACCACATCGGTGGGATGAGTAAACATAGAGGGAGGTTATTTTGTATAAATAGATGCCCTAATTCCATAGGTTTAATACACATCAAATCAATAGTTATTATTGATTTCCAACATATGGAATACGCACTCTTAAGATGAAATTCCAGGCAATTTAGTTAAGTCCGACAGTACAATAACAACTTACTGTTTTGGCTGTTGTACCCTAGGAAACAGACGGCGAATCTGTTTTAAAGGAAGCGTGTCAAACACGCATCGCTTTTAGTGCTTCTTTGTTGATCTCTATTGGTGATCAAGTAAGTCTTTTGACTATTTTATTATTTTATTTAATTATCGTTTATCTGCTTACATTCTGTTTGTATTTAATTTTCTGTTATTTATTTACTGTTAATTTTATTTATTTTAATTTAGATTTTATTAATAAAAGTGTAACCGTTTCCCTACAGTATCCTCGTAGCTGTTTTCGACCTTTTCACTGGCCACTTCCGAACAGGGTAGGACCAAGAGGGTTTCCCACGAGTGCCTTTGAACCACATGGATTGTTACTCCGTAGTGTAAAATTTGGTCAAAATCCCGATTTAATAAAATGAACCATGTCCAAAAGTTTTATGTTACAAGTCATCTTCTTTTTTTTAACACGAAAAGGGACGAAGCCCGCAAAAACTTTAAAACATATTATCCCTCGCAACGGAGGTAATTACATATGGGAAACTAACATCCCAAAGAAAGTTTTCATGAGATCGAAAAGCTATTTTAGCAACAACATAAGCGGCTAAGGCTATGTTTATTTTTTTTGTTAGCTAATAGAATGAGTGGGTCCCTCTTCCTTTGTAACCACTGAATGAGGAGGAGTGATGCTTTTACTCTCTTATAGCCACAAATGATACAAGGAAATTTAGTGGGCCCATATAAAAATTAGTGGGACCAAATAGCAATTCAGATGATACAAGGAAAAAGTAAACAAGCCCTAAGTTACATTTGCGCTTAACCCGTGAGAAAGAAATAGCAAGTTAGGATGCCCATATTCTAATGTCGGCCACAAAAGCATATAACGACAAAGGAGGATCATCTTCTAAAGAAGCAATTGAAATGGTTAGTTTACAATTCGACTCAACTATTACATTTTGCCAAGCATAAGTAAGAGCTAGACGACATGCGCTTCGGATGGCTAAGAGTTCAGCAGTGAGTGGATTAGAGGTAGAAACTATTTTACTCTAACTTAAAATAATAGATCCTTCAAAGTCTCGCACAATGATACCTGAAAATGCTCAGTCTGATATGTAGGATGCATCACAATTGAGCTTCACACGATTACAGGTGGGGGGTCCACCGAAGTGAACTCTCATGGGATTCATCATTATTAACCGAAACACGAGATAAAGGTAGCGATGATGGAAACAATACTTTGTTGTAATGGGTCCACTACTGCTTACCTAATGAGGCTTGAACTTTTGATCTCTTGTGAGAAGGTCATGCACATGCACATGACCATTAGAGTGCAAGGTGTATTTGGCGCCTATAACGGATACAAGCGTCTTCACGTCAGCATGTACCTTATAACACTCTAATAATATAAACACCCTACGCATAACAGTCTTATAACACACTACAAAATATACCCACTCCCTAAGAAAGGAAGGAAAAAAAAAAAAAAAACCCTCGAAAACAGGAGTTACTGGGTTGGCGATGGCACCCATAACGGGCCTATGGCGCGCCATAGGTGCAGTTTTTGGGCTATAACGAGCTACCAGTGCCATGCACCATGCTCTCTTAGCAGGGCCGGTCGCCCTGGGCCAGCCGAGTGAAATATACCCCTTATAAGCAAACAACACAATTTATTTTAGGGGTTTGGAACACGGTCAAGCAAGGTGGCTCATCCCCACACCGATTTTTATTCATTAAATAACATGTTACAATATGAGGAGATAAACTCCAAATAACAAGTTCAACATTGATCACCTAAAATGATGTCTTCATGCGTTTTCTGAAGTAAAAGCATCAATTATCTTATCAGAGTTTGGTTCAATAAAGATCAAAGAAAAACTAAATATCAAATAAACCATTCTCAATCATTCATTTTTACATCAAAACAATAAAATAAATTTTCACCTTCATTTTTAAAAACTAAATATCTCAAAAACCATTGATCGTTAGACGAAACTAATCATACCATCACGACAAGCATAAAATTACCTTTAATTTGATATCTCATATCATATACTTTCGACGAATTTTTTTTCTGACTTTTTTGTGGGTTTAGAGTTTATGGTTAGGGTTTAGGGGTTTGACTTTCTTACGGTTTAGCGGATAGGGTTTAGGGTTTTTTGTTTTAGCGGTTAGGGTTTTAGGGGTTAGGGTTTTTAGGGTTTTAAGGTTTTAGAGGTTTAGGGTTTTAGGGTTTAGGTTTTTTAAGGTTTAGGGTTTTTTAGGGTTAGGGTTTTTTAGGGTTTAGGGGTTATGGTTTTTAGGGTTTAGGGTTTGTAGTTTAGAGGTTGTGTGAGCACAAAAGAGTATTTTTAAAATTTTTGTTTATAGTTTAATATATCGAAACCCGCAAAAACGATAAAAAATAAGTTCATCGAAAGTATACAATATTATATCTCTATAGAAAGATAATTTTATTCTTGTCGCAATGGTATAATTAATTTTATCTAGCTATTAACGGTTTGTGAAATATTAAATTTTTAAATATAAGGGTGAAAGTAAATTTAATTAATTTGATCAAAAGTGAATGTTTGATATTGATCCATTTGATCTTTAGTTTTTATGTGATCTTTATTGATCTCACCCCTATCTTATCAAAATCGACATTTGCTAAAAAACTACATTTAATACTCACAATCGATAACCCGTTCAACCTCTCTTGACTCATTGTACTCCGCATATAATACGTCAACATCTTTGATTTTTAAAAGCTTCTTTCTACGGATGCTACCGTGACTGGAATGGTTAATAATATCTCGTATGCGAGTAAAACATTCGGGAACATATCCATTTTCTTCGTAAACTCCATGATTTGAATGGATGTCTAAGGTTTTTCTCCCTCGTATGCTCCATTAGGCAACATGTCCTGCAAAATTTGTAACTCCATACACAAATCATTCCAATTAATATCACAATTTTTATCATTTGTCAAACCAGATTCAAGATTTGAACAACATTTTTTCAAGTTGTTATTATCTAAATAAGCTAATTTTGATGCGTCAAACATGAAACCAAAGATAGCTTCAAAATATTTCATTTGCTCAAACCTGCTATTTAATTATGTAAGACATATCAACTAAAACAAGAAAGTAATCAGTTCTAAAATTCTCTTAAGCAGATTTTTGTTCTCTTTTAGTATTTGGAATCTCATCAAAAAAAATCATACAAGGAGCAAGTTTTATAGGAACTAAGGTTCAACTACAATGGTTTCCCCAATTTGTTCGGCTTGAAAAATAGCATTTTCAAATCCACTTTCCCTATAATTTTCAAAATAACTAACGAGTCCCTACAAATTTTTAATTACAACATCAATAAGCATATCCATGGACTGTAACTTTTTACTAACTAAATTAATTTTAAATAAAATATCATACAAAATGAGCAAACTTAAAACAAATTCAAAACTTAAAAATTCACCATTTTCAAATGATAGAGCATCTCTACATAATTTTTTGTCATCACTTACTTTAGCTAATTTATTTAGAGCTTCTTTTATTTGAGAAAGTTGAGTTTTTATAGTATTAACACTTTCTCATCGAGTAGCACACAATGATTTTAGAGTCAATTTAGCACTATAACAATTGAATCACTCCACCGTTTCATGGAACTTGAAAAGACATTATAAGTATATTGTTTGATATGTTCCAAAAACGAGGTTTGCTTTTTCACAAGAATTTGTAATATCATATAATACTAAATTAAGAAAATGAAACCACATGGCATAGAAAAAGCTCTTGGGTTTATATCAAGTAATCCTTTTTAAACACCTTGATGTTTTTCCTTCATATTAGATCTATTATCTTATCCTTGTCCTATAAATATTTAATATCTAAATCAAAATATTTCAAAACATCTTGTAGCACATTGAAAAGACCTAAACCTGATGTATCTTCTACGACCAAATACTCTGAAACACACTCTTCTACTTGTATAGTAGAACTCGATACATCAACACATCTAATTATTAAAGTCATTTGTTCTTGCAAGCTTACATCGGGAGTGCATACGAGAATTACTTAATACTTAATAATATCTTGCCTCTTTAATCTTTTTAATTATTTCATTTTTTGTCTCGGATGCCAACATTTCAATTAACTCATTTTGAATTTTTATGACTTAGATAATGATAGTGAGTTTTTTTTTTTCTTTAATTCTACAAAAAATGTTCTTTTATGACAGGATCAAACTCAGCAATCACTTGAATTATGCCTAAACCGTTTCTATTAGATTTTTATAGAGATTTTCATTTGAACCACAAAAAGGCGCATCATATTCTGCTAGACATTTCACAACAGTAATTATTCTAATTAAAACTTCATTCCAATGTGTGGTATCTTTTTTTATAAGTTCTTGTAACTCTTTATCATTTGTTTGATTTGTATTTAATCTCACCGCAACTCGCATGAGTTCTCACATTAATCATATGCTTAGAACTAGTTTCATAGAACTTTAAAGTTTTGCTAAGATGTTTCCAATCATTTATTCATTTGTTTTCTAATTGACTTCTAGATCTAGCAGTTGTAAATAACTTACAACAAAAACAAAATACTTTATCAAGCTCTTTCGAGTAAATCAACCATTTTCTATCATAAGAATCGGCATTTCGTAACTTACGTACATAATGTTAACAAGAAAAGTGTCTACCAAATCTATCTTTTTTTAACATGTTCTTGTTATCTCTCTCTAGCCCCTTGATCATTAGTTTAGGTTATGCAATCTCCCTTTATGAGGTGTTGGGTTTTGCGGTTAGGGGTTGGGTTTTTCTAGCTCCTTTGCCGCCTTGGTGGTCATGGATGGGTGAAGCATGGATTCCGGTGGTCTGCTATGGTTTAACTGATCTGTATGGCGGCTATGGTTTGGTGGTGCTATTAGGGTTTCATATTTTCATTCATACATGGTGGTGGTTGTGCGGCTAGGTTGTCTATGGAATCCGGTTAGGGTTTCTGGCTCGCTTTGTCGTTTTGGTTGTTCCTGCTCATGGTTGGAGATGGTGCGGCTAGGGTTGGGAAATTGGGTTTCTTTATTTTTACATTTAGATTGTAATTTAAATGTAATTGGTTTTTCTGCGTTTAGCAGTTGTGGTTGTTCTGCGTATAGCAGTAGATTTGCTCAGTTACATTAGAGTCAAATCGCCTATGTAACGGGCTGAGGGCATGGGATTCACCCATGTCAATTGTACTTCATAGTTTTTGGCGTAATATATTTACCGGGGTTTAAACCCTTTTACCCAAAAAAAAATCTATCTTTGGGATAATTTATATTAGTTTCTCTAACAACTCCTTTGCTTACAAGTAACTCTTTTATGTTTGAATATAAATTATCCCAAACTCTTACATCAAAAATATTATGATTAATCCCATCAACATAACAGTTTTGAAGACTCTTGTTATTTTCGTCAATAAGATTTGCGTTATCTTCACTAACATTAACCACATCATTGTCTAGATTTTCATTATTTATAGGATTTTCATTATCATCATTGGCATTAATCTCATCATTTTCTAGGTTTTCATTGTTTATAGGATTTTCATCATTTATATTAACGTTAATGATAATGATCTAAAACATACGTTTTTAGAGGGTCATTTAAGCCCTAAATCGACACATTTTATATCCGGTAATACTTAAAATAGTGCATTTTCACATTTTAGGTCTTTTGAAAGCAAAATGCTGGAATGAAGCATATTTGGATGAAAAGGAGCAAAGACATCAAGAAAATGGAAAAGTCAAGATCAAAGGCCATTCAGCAAGCCTGACGGCGTCACAACCAAAGGGCGACGTCGTCCCTATATAAGAGTTTTGATCAAAATACACATGACGGCTCAGAACAAATTCTGGTTCTACAACCTGAGGGCGTCACGCCTAAACTCTGGAAGGCGTCTCCCTCATTCTCCACACCATACGCCCAAGAACCAATCTCAGAAAACGTCCTTCATGAAGACTGACGGCGTCACACATTTCAACTGACGTCGTCCCAACGATGACTTGGCCCCGATGAAACCCCAATGATGGCGACCTGACGGCGTCACTAGCAAAATATGACACCGTTGCATTTGTAAATCTATATATAGAATTCGATTTTCCTGTATTTGAAGAGGTAGAACTTTGGAGAGCAAACCCTAATTCAGTTGTGTTAGGTCACTAGATTTACAACACAAGCTTAATAGAGAAGAGATAGAGGCGGTTGAACACGATAAACACACACACACACGTTAAGAGTAGCACGGTTAGGCATAGAGTGAAAGTGAATGAATAAAATGAACAACCAACCTTCAAATGAAGGTTATACAAGAGTATTTATAGGAGGGAAGCTAGGGCAACACTCCGAGTTCCCATCCCTTTCCTTATTGGACTAGGCCTAGGCTTATGGGCCTTTTACATAAGCCTAAGGCTAATAACAAACATAAAGGCCATAATTAAGCTAACTATTACATGTTAATCACTAACACTTGATTAAGGTCTAGGAGTGATTCCAAAAATCTCCCCCTAAGTGCTGGTGATGAAAACTATAAACGGTGAAGGCGTTGATGTAATAGTAGCATTGATGTCTTCTGACATTCTTCTTTCTTGTGAGAAGAATTGCCTTGATTCGAACAATCTCTCCAGTGTAGAGAAATTGTCTTCTTTGAATAGTTCTGCTTTGACGTCATCTTTGTCTTTGTTCTTTGATCATTGTTCTTTGTGATGGTTGTGATAGTATGTTGTTATTTTCTGCATCAAGTCTGCCTCAGGTCTGCTTTACTGCTACAGTGTCTCCACGTCATTCTTCAACACGCTCATACGCCTTTTGACGATGGATTTCAAGATCGATGAAGTTCTTTAAGTCTTTAACTTTGTAGATTCTTTGGTTGACGAAGAATCATTCTGACTTTTATGTTGCTTTTAGATAGAACTTCCATTAGTGATGAAGTTGGCATGAGCATGTGAAGAATCAGACGATCATTCCGCTCCAGAGCTTCCATAAGAAGAAAACATGAAAACGGTTAGTAATAAGTGGATTCCGGCACTTACAAGTTTGAACTTCGAGAGTGTTAACAAGATAGTGTGAAAACACAACTCTAATTCTCACAAAGGCCGTTCCTGAACCGGAGTCCCACAAGTGAGATAACGCGATGCACCGAAGTACATCTACGGTTCAGAGGAGTCGCGAGGTACACCAAGCATCACCTCACGACCGTAGACCGCTTGAGACCACTAAGCGTAATCCACGGGAGTTACCGCCGGCCGTCGTGGCCGTTTGATGTTGACCCGGCAGAGTTTCCATTCAATCACTGAGGATCACAATTGTGAACCTCTCATAAATGTTCTCGACAGATTGGATAACGTACCACCGATGTTCTTATTGTTGAACACCAAGTGATGAAATGTCAAGTGTACCTAAGAGATCTTTTGATGAATCTCGTGGCTCTAGACTCAATAGTGCGTTTTGGTTTTCCCTGAGCGGAGACTAGGGAGAGGGTCTCCTTCTTCAATACCACCAATCTCTAAGAGAAAGCCGATAGTTTACGTAGGGTTCCCTGTGAGAATGAAACAAGCTTCTGTTGAGAGAAACTTGAGTGGCTAAGAAGGTTTAGTGCATGCGTCACTGGGTCCATGACGACTTTTAATCTTCAATACCGGTGTCATCTAGTGACAACCAGTAGCATATGAATTGAACCCGGTGTCTGCCCTAAGTTGAATAATCTGGAGGGCTATTTCTTTTCACCCTTTTCTTTGCATTTCTTTTTAATTCTTCAACTCCTTCTTTCTCCGATTCTCATTTTCTCTTTTTATAATCATACCTAAGGACTTCTAAATTCTAACTATTGGTAGTGTCCTTGGGTAGATCCCTCCGGCTCTGGCGGATCATAGGACGGTTATTCCTAACCTTAATCTCCTTATAGCTCCATTGCCATAAAACCATTTCCAAGAAAATCTCTCAAAGGGTTTGTAAATGAAAAATATGTTTGAACCACTGTGAGAGTTTTATCTTTTAGCAGAAATACTCCCCCTCCACATGTGCTTTAGAGTTTTGACGGAAATCTGCACTGTGAGAGAAGAGCGCGCACTTTTGAATTGATTGACTCAAGATAGACAATCCTCCGCGAGACACGGTTACGTGGCATAGTTAAAGAGTTGCATTGTCAGCTTTTAGGTGACAACTAGCTCTAATAACTATCTTGAGGGTGTGGACAACCCCGAAAGGTTGTCAAACCCGTCAAGGTTCATGTCTACCAAGAGTTTCTCGAATGGTCCATTCTACTCGGACAAGTCCTTTGCGAGACACGTATACATCACTAGCGAACTAGCTTGAAATTATTACCCGTCCCGGACAAGTCTTTTCGAGTTACTAACAGTTAAGATCTCGTCAATTCTTGGGTTGAAGTCTTTTTACACGAGAGTTCATATAGCCAAATACAACATATTTCTTATCACGTATTTTTCTCCCCCTTAAAAATGGCATATAAAATGTTATTTTTGAAAAGTTTAGAATAAATATGACCATTTCGAGTGTTGCGGGAAGAATGACCACTGTGAACAATTAGTGAACAAAGTTTTAAGTCAAGTACTCCCCCTTACCGAGTGATATAAACGGTTGAGGTTTTTGAAAATCATGAGGGAAAGTACTTGTTCTTTTGAGCAAAACCTTGAAAAGTGAAAGGTTTGATAGGTTTTACTCAAAAGTAAGAAGCTTTCGCTCCTTTTATAAGGATTGTGGCACTGAAGCGTACCACAGGGTCCTTTATTTACAAGAATGGGTTGTACACTGAAATATGTGCACAAGCCATTGACATATATAATCATACATCCAAAGTTATTATGAAAGAAGCAGTTCAAGGGGTACCAGGTAGTCCAGAGATGTTGTCAGGAGTGTGAATCGGGCGTTGAAAGCCGGTGATGTTAATCCCTGGTCGACCTCCAACATAGCTTTCCAATCTTCTAAACTGATCCCTTCGATACAACCGTTCATCAATCATCGTGATGATCCTCTTCACATCCCTTCGATCCCGAGAATTCCATCGCTTAGGAGACCCAATCTTCTGATGTATATCCTTCAACCGATAAGCCATTCCGTCCCTAACCATCTTCAAAGTGTGATCCCCAAACTTGTGAAGATCTCTACACGCCATTAAGCAATTTCTTTGAAGTTCACTGCGGTAAACAACGCCGAATGGTTTGTCGATGAGTGTATATTTTGAGAGCCGTTGATGTCGGGAAGATCAAGTTTCGGTGGAGTGAAGTTGACGCGGTCCGATAAGATTCTATGCAAGTTGGAGATCTTCTACACGTTCTTTGATAACTATGCGTCTGATGAAGATGAGCACCGACTTGATGAATTCACGTTGTACTTCAGTGGAGAATTGTCTCATACGACCCTGTACTTTGGCAAGGTACATGTCTTCGATGTCGTTGATAGACAAATTCTCAAAGTCAGCTTCAGAGAATGCATAATCCCTTTCGTCTTGCCTTTTGACCACAATCTTCTTGAGAAAAGTGTAGTCCCATTTGGACGAAAGATCAACGTGTTTGATGGCAACGATGCTTTTAGGACTGAACACTTCATGTTGAGATTTCTGAACCTGGCAGCTTCTGTAGTAGATTCTTCGGCGTTCTGGCCAATGATGAATCCCATACATTGCATCACGGTCATACTCTTCCACTGTGTTGGAGAACAAGTGGTTAGATCTTTCCTCGATAGCTATGCAGTTAGAGTATATTGCTGCCGGGAATGGAAGTGTCAAAGATGTAGCGTATTTCCTAGAACCATCGCCACCGTGTAGAAGAAACTCCAAGTCTTTGTTGAAGAAATATCGGAATGGAATTCTAGGCTCATTTGGTTGGCCGATTGTTGGTAGTGGTTTAGACCAGTCAGTGTAATATGGAGGGTTGTCCCGCTTGGTAAAGTCGATGTTTGCTTCTGGGTTGAGCCAATCCATGTTATTAGACATAGCTCGAGCAATGTTTTCAAGGTGATATTCGACCTCGATGGCACTTTCTGAGCTATCTTTTAACAGTTGAAAAGCTTCATTCTTGATTCGCCGCAACTCAGATTTCGTCATCTTCTTTACTCGGAATTTTTCTTGCAATATCTTTGCATGCTCCAATGTATTACCGTCTACCAGATCTTGACCTTCAGCAGGGTAGGGAGTGGAATTAACAAGTGTAGAAAACCATTCAAATTCCTCTGTTGTATCTTCATCTAGCCATGATAGGACGTCTGCCTTGGGCGCCTTCTTCTTCTGTTTCTTAGGCCTAGAAGAGGGTTCTGGTTTTTATACTTTGTCGGGAGAGGCGGGTTGTTGTTGGGGCTCATGGTATTCCTCATCGTCACCACCCGTATACTCAAAGTGGTCACCAATTTTCTGAGTCTGGGGTGGTGTCTCAGAATCATGAGGTTTATCTGCAGAAGAGGGAGGAGGGGATCTTTGTTGAGCAGGAGTCCTTTGGGGTGGAGGTTGCATCGAGTACTGAATGGAAGATGATTCACCGACTTCTTTGTGCTTAGGCTCCTTATCCTTATCTTGATCTTTGTCATCGCCATCTCTTGAACGTTTAGGCCTTACAGCTTCTTCTCTGAATGATGACTTGAGTTGGTATTCCAAAGAATGCTCCAAACAACTTGGCTTCGTGGGAGGCAAATGTTGCAGAGCGTTTTGACATTTGGGCTACTAGCCGGTTTACCAATTCATCATCTGAGAAGATTGTAGTTTCAACTGGATTGATGCTCAAATTCATCGGAGTTGATTTCATGGCTTGCTTGGCTAAATGTAAGAGATTCGGATAAAGTTGTCTGGTATACAACTCCTTTGTCAGTTTCGGAACGATCTCCATTAGAAACTTGTGAGAGTATCCTTTGATCATTTCGTCCATGCTCCCTTGAAGATCATCCTTCATAAGCTTCTGTACATACTCCCTTTCGACTTTCATCTTGTCCGTTTCATCGTGAAGATACGCTATCCGATCAAGAATGAAATTCAACTTTCTATAGAGCATGTCTTTCTTTCTGACTCTTTTGACAGCTTTAACGATTCGATTCTTTGATTGAGAGATCCAAGATGGAGTTGGCTTCTTTACTGATCTGGATGATGATTTGGTTGATTTCTTTGATGGTGGTGGTGAAAAGTGAGAAGATGAATCCGATGATGATGAGATGTGAGGAGAGTCCGGGTCCTTTGGTGGCTCAGAAGTTTCTTCCTTTGACCGTGTAGGACTATCTAGAAGAAACTTATCATACTCAACATCTTCTTCATTTCTAGACTTAGCTTGTTCATCGCCTTTGGCTTTGGCCGCAGCTTCTTCATCACTTTACTTTCTAACTTCTCGATTCTGGTTCTTCAAGCGTGTCCTCTACACGTGTTTGTTGTTGTACCAAAGTGGTGGCACCAGATCCCTTATCGGGTTGATTAACCGCATCAGTGACCGGTGAAGGTTGAGCTCCACCACTCGACCCTCCGGGGCCACCCATTTGTTCTTTAGCAAATTGTTGTGCAACGTGTTGAAGTCTAACGAATTTGAACTTCTTCCTGTATGATTTATCCAGTTGCTCTTCATCTGAGCTTGAGCTTTCTTCATACGGCACAAGTACTGGAGTCTTCCCTTTTCCTTGATCACCGGAGGACTAGGGGTTTAGATACCGTTGTAGTTTCATCTTCGCAGCTTCAGAGTAGAAAGTCTCTTCATCTGATTCAAGACCTCCGAGTCCTCGCCCATTAGCTTTCTCTCGTGGTTCAGGCTTAGATACGGGAATAGGAACAGCTTCCTTGGCGGAACTGTCCTCTTCGTGGAGGATTCCTTCTGGGAACATCCTCTCGACTCTCGCTTGCAGCACTTCCTCCACTTCCTCTTCTCGGTTTTCCTTATAGGTGTACCGTAAGACTTATCATCGAGATGACCAACTTTGCCTTCTCTATCGCTACCGTGATACCTTTTGTATGTCTCGAGCTTTTTGATTTCATTAGTAAGAAGGTGATCAGGTAACACATCACCCTGTTTCTTTGTTGACGATTCCTTGATTCTCGACCGATAGGGTAGGCTCCAACATATCGTGATTATCGGGTCATTGAGCCTCTTGGGAATATCGTGATGAAGTCCAAGTGCTCTTTGGATCAATAGTTTTGTGTATCTGACATAGGGAATTTTTGAGCCAAGTTTCTTGAGAAATGACATCATGTCTTCCCATAACAGTGCTTCAATTTCGATGTCCTTTTTGTTGATTAATGACTAGAAGATTTGTATTTCTATGAGCTTGGGATGCTCATAGCCACTATCACGCACCGTGAGACAGATTTGGTAATGATGATGTAGAGGGTTCTCCACGGTTGAGGAATGTTCTTAAGCTCCACATGAGAGTGCTTAGTGATTATTCCTGAAGCTTCATCATAGCCAAGATCAATCAGGAATTTCTAACTGCTCTTCAAGAGGTGTGGCATAGAAGTCGGTTGGCTCGATTTCAGGAATTAGAAGAACAGCCCGTAGATCTGCATGTGTGATGGTGATCTGTTTGTGATTGAGCGTCACAGTCACCGCACTTTGACCTTTGATCCTTTGCATTGAATTCCAGAATTGTTGAATGTAGATCTCTGGAACAGTAGCAGAGTGTGAGAGCATGTTCTAGTAGGGATGATTCCTAAGAATATCCACAAAGAATCAAGCAAGAAGACTCTGAGCATGTGAGAGTGTCAAAATCAACTCTTAGATTGTTCTTTCCAATCTTCCTTGGATAGCCATTAGGGAAGATATCGGCAATTGTGAGAACCTTCGGTGCATCCACATTCATTTGAGCAGCCATGTCGTGATCTGAAATAACATTAGCCAAAAGAACCAACATATCGAAAGACATAATGTTAGTCAACAGAAGGTTATAATGTCTCATTATTGAACGTATAATGTCAATGGTTGTTACGAGTCCAAGATCACTTGTATGTCTAATAGTCCAATGACGTCGTGAAAAGTTTCGTGAGTTAGTTAACTTTAAATTTTAAAGTTTATGTTATCACTTATTAATCACAACATGTTGAACGTTTAAGCTTATTAGTGACATTATTGGTTTCGTGACGTTATGATTTATTTATTTACAAGTTTGCACGCGTAACAATTCATAATGAAGGTTTGATCAAGGCTTAGGCGTAGAAATGGTAGCTTATGCGTAAACAGGAGAAGTATACGCGTAGACGCAAGCTTATGCGTAGGATCCTTACTTACGCGTAAGAAATGTTACGCGTAGGAAAAAATGGACCTTATGCGTAGAGCTTACGCGTAGGCGTATAATAATATTACGCGTAAGGCTTACTCGTAAGAGTAGACCTTATGCGTAGAGTCACTGTTTACGCATATCCTTCACAGGATACGCGTAGTCCCTATGTAGAACCTTACGCGTAACAGCTACGCGTAAGATTTCTCTTACGCGATAACTTTCTACGCCGTAAGGTGATCCTTATGCGTAGAGTAACAAAGACCTTGATTCTGAGTATTATGCGTAGCAAGCCTGAAATAAAATCATCATATCATCAATCTTAACATGTATAGTCATTTTAAAAAACAGATCATGGCATGAAACTCATTTCACAGTTTACTCGTAGAAAGTCATACGCGTAAGTCAAAACCCTAAAGTTTATGAATTACGCATATGATTTCTAGCCATAGGAATTGCACCAAACGTTTTCTGGTAAGTCTTAGATGTTGTGAGAGTGTAGTAACCAAGTTTTAACACCCAATTCATGGTGAATCAAAAATACCCAAAACACAAGAACATTAAACCCTAATTTCTAATTCTAACTTAATTAGTGTTTCTGGGTTGTTATAGGGCCAGGATATCATCAATTCAACATGATATTAACATCACTCAACAATCTTTTTGACCAAATACAATCACATTTGAAAACCCCCAAAACCACGCATAAACCCTAATTTTCAAAGTCACTCAATTCGTGTATCTAGGTATGTTTTAGTGATAAAAATGTGTTCATTGATGTAAGAAAAGCATTTTGACACAATCAATTTAACCATAAACACCCATTCTTGATTGAGTGTTCATACGCTTATGCGTAGAACACTAAATCAATCATAGACAAAAATTTGACCGTTGGATTTGTATAAAAATCAAAACCAATGTTTGTAAACACGTTAAGATCATAAAACAACTTACAAATTGATGATCTAAAACACGGATTTCTTGAACGATTTGTATGCGTAGATTATGTTAGGTTTGAGTATTAAATGTGATGTAAGAAGTTAGGTGTGGGAGTTTTATTAAAAAACAGTTTACACATTTGACAGTTTTGGTCCCTCTACCTTTTCATTTTTCATACAAAGCTATTTAACTTCCATTTTGGTTACCAAACAAAGATTTTAAGAAAGAAGCTTGATGACACTCCCCCTTGACTTAAGAAAATAATGAAAGGTTATAAATTTTAGTCCGAGGAGTGTCAGTTGAACCAGAAAATTTACCACCATTGATATAAGAAACAACTGGGATAGGATAACATGCAAGTACACGGATGTAATGAAACAGTTAAGTAGATATTTTCTCCCCCTCAACACTTGATCGGAAAAATACTGAATTTTGAAAGATTATAGTGTTGACGGAAGAAATGTACTTGCCATGTTGAAAGAAAACTAGATAGAAGAATATTTTTGTTGTTTTATCAGGTTTTATATTTTTGTATTTTGTTTTTGAAAAATATTTACAAAAGTGATTTTGGTGTTTGACAGTTTTAAGACTGCTTTTAGGAGGTCATCCAATTCCTCTTGAGTCAAACACCTCATACCAATCCGTTGGACCAACTCATTAAACCTAGCAGGAGGCAAGGCTTTGGTGAGTAGATCTCGCCAATTGGTATTCTCGTACTCCACAAAATATAATTCAACAGTAACCTGTTCCACGTGGTCCTTGATGAAATGATATCGAAGATCGATGTGCTTTGATTTCGAGTGTTGAACCGAGTTGCACGAGATTGCAATAGCACCGATTGTCGCAAAGACATCGGGATTCTGTCAAATACGTAACCATAGTCTTTGAGTTGTGTTCTCATCCAAATGACTTGAGCACAACACGTCGACATGGCTACATATTCTGCTTCGGTTGAGGACATCGATGTACAATCCTCGCTTCTTCGATTGCCATGACACCAGTTTATCACCAAGAAATTGTAAAGCTCCTCAAGTACTTTTCCGTGAGTCTAAGCATCCTGCGTGGTCAGCGTCTGAAAAAGCGATTAGTTCAAAACCAGAATCCTTCGGATACCGGATCCCCAAATTAATGGTTCCCTTGATGTATCGGAGGATTCTTTTAGCCTCAAAGAGGTGTGTTTCAGTTGGTCGCGACCGATAACGGAGCAAAGATAAACGGCAAAGACAATATCAGTCCTGCTAGCTGTTAGATACATGAGAGACCCAATAATACTACGGTATTTGGTAGGGTCAACCAGTTTCCCATGCAAATCGGCCCAGCTTCTTGGTATGTGCCATTGGAGTGGCATAGGTGTCACAGGTATTCATTCCAAATTTGTTTAACAATTCAAGGGCATATTTGGACCGACTCAAGAAAATACCACGGGGTGATTGATGAACTTGTAATCCTAGAAAGAATGTAAGTTCACCCATCATGGACATTTCAAAATTTTTCTTCATTAGTTTTGCAAAAGCGATTGAGTACTTTTTATGTGTAGACCCAAAAATGATGTCATCCACGTAAATTTGAACAATTAAGATATGTGCCCCGTGATATTGTATGAAAAGAGTAGGGTCAACCGAACCTTTGGTGAAATTATTGGCAATGAGGAAAGATGATAGCTTATCGTACCATGCCCGAGGAGCTTGTTTGAGACCATACAGAGCTTTGTTCAGTTTGTAGACATGGTTCGGGAACTCAGGATCAACGAATCCTTCCGGTTGGCGACATAAACCGCTTCTTTAAGTTGTCCATTTAGAAACGCAGCTTTGACATCCATCCGAAAGACCGTCATATTCATATGAGCTGCGAACGCTAGAAATATCCGAACAGCCTCAAGACGAGCAACCGAGCAAAAGATTCTTCAAAGTCAATACCCTCTTCCTGACGATAACCCTTAGCCACCGGACGTGACTTGTTTCTCGATAACGCCCTTCAAAGATCCAATTTGTTTTTCCAAATCCATTTAAGACCAATGACGTAGACCCCTGTTGGTCTTTCAACCAGTTCCCATACTTCAAGACGCTTGAATTGGTTGAGTTCTTCTTGCATGGATTCAATCCAGTTGTCCTTTGTCATTGCGTCTTTAATGTTTTAGGTTCAGATTGGCAGACAGTGAGTGCATAAATGCAATGTTCACCGTCTGTGTGTAGATGTTGTCTCGTAACGACCGTTGATTCGGGTTGCCAATAATATTTTCCGTGAGGATGGTCTTTGTCCATCTATGTGTGGAGGGTTGATGTTGGTATACATTGTGCAGATTTTTGAGGATTCAAAAGGCTTGTTGAAGATTCCGCTACATCGTGCAGAGTTTCATTAGCAAACGGGTTAAAGAACGCATTTGGATCAAAATCTGCAGGTGGGGGTATTTCATTCAGAACATCATCAACCGGTTCATCATTGTTGGAAGCGGTTTGTTCAACTGTTGTGTTGGAGTCAACTGGTGGTGCTTCTTCACCTGTAGTTGTTGTAGCAGTGTGTATCGTATAAGAGTATTATCGTTGAGCAAATGAAACAAATGGATACACCTAGAGCACGCTCATCAATATCGCCACAACGGAGCAAATAACCTTTCCATTTGTTGACGAGTAAGTCGAGGGCTTGTTTCACCGATGATGGGGTTTGGGGAAGTTTAAGCGGTTGTGACCGGTTCTAAGTCGTTATACTCGTAAGCCATTTCCGTAAGTTCATCAAAATGAGCATGAATCGCTTCCATAACCTCCTTTGTTCGACGATTCCAGATTCAGAAACCTTTAGAATTATCACAATATCCAATAAAGACTCCAATGTCAACTTTGGCTTTGAGCTTTCCAAAGTCATCACGATCATTATTCGGATAGCAAAGAGATCCAAATACATGAAAGTGTTTGAGATTCGGTTTTCTGTTGTGGACAAGCTCGAAAGGTGTTTTGTTGTGGCGCTTTGTAATCATAGAACGGTTTTGAGTATAGCATGCAGAGATACGCCTTCCCATAAGTAATCTGGAAGTTTAGCATTGATTAGCATTGTTCTTGCAGCTTCCACTAACGCTCGCTTCGTCTTTCAACAACTCCGCTTTGTTCTAGTGTGCCCGCAATAGATGTCCGATGTGAATTCCACTTTCTCATAAAATTCACGAAGAGTTTGGTTAACAAATTCAGGCCTCGTCTGTTTCGATTTGTCGAACGGTGTTTCAGAGTGAACTTGTATTTTCGTGAGAAAGGTGATGATCATCTGTGGAGCTTGATCTTTGCTTTGAAGAAAGTAGACCCAAGTCCAGCGTGAATAGTCATCAACAATTACTAAGATGTAGCGTTTGCCATTGATCGCTTGCACGCGCATCGGGCCACACAAATCCATGTGAAGAAGATGAAGCACATGCTGAGAGTCGTGTTCCACCTTTGAAGGAAAATGAGCACGAGTGCTTTTCCCTTGTTCACAAGCCGAGCAAAGGTGATCTTTAGAATACCGAAATCGTGGGAGTCCTTCAACTAGTTTGTGTCGAGCAAGGTTGGTGATGGTTTGAAAGTTTAGATGTGAGAGACGACGTGCCATAGCCGGATTTTGTTGATGTTGCCTTTGAAAGTAAGCAAATGGGAGATGAAGCAACCATGTCTTGCATAGAGATAGTGTAAAGACTTGAATTACGCGATCCAGACATAAGGTCGTTTCCTTGTAGATCACTAATGAAACAAGATTTCTCCCTGAAAGCAACCTCCAAATCTCCATCACAGAACCGACCTACTGAAAACAGATTGTGACCGAGGCCTTCCACATAATAAACCCTGCTAATTTCGATGTTCCCATTGATATAGTCTTCGTAGCCCATGATAGCCGCGAAGTGATCATTCCCGAACCTGACAGTGCCAATGAACTTTGAAACAAAGTTTGATAACAGCTTTAAGGTTGCTCTGTCATGTGTCCGGAACATCCGCTATCAACAATCCAGAGAATGATCTCAGATCACCTGCATTACACATGACACACAGATGGAATAGAAGTAGATGTGGAACCCGAAATGTTAGAGGGTTCCGAGCAGTTATAGTAGACATACACACATCAATAGCTTTAGGTATCCATTTAAATCCTAGTGTGTTATATATCCATTTCTGCCATCTCCAACTAGTATTTGCTTTAGTCTTAGTGAATGCACTAGGTGGTACTACATTCCTAGGAGGTGAAACTGGAGCTACAGGGACAGCAATGCGCTTCTTAGAATCTAAAGAGGGCGGTCTACCAAGCACAGACTTAGAAAGATTAGTGGGCCTAGAGGTATTCCCGTTCTTAGGATTCCTTAAACGAGAGATGATAGCTTTAGCAACACATTTATCATGACAATAATTCATACTTTTACGACAAATAACACAAGGTGCATCGATCAATATCAAAAGTGCTTAAAGGTTTAGCATTCGTTACATCACTATTTCTATTACATTTGCCCGACGCAATATCTATAGTGGAAGCAACGTGAGTCTTATTCATAGTCCTAGGGTGTTCTTCTACTTTAGCATTCCTTATTGATCTTTTCTTAGGTCGCAACTTCCTATTCTTCGATGTAGTGCTCCTAGGCCGTGAAGTGCGGACGTTTGGAAAAGACGCAACTATTCCTGCTTCAAGAGAAGGAAGCACGCTAGCAACTTGTGATTTGGCAGTAGGGATTCTAGGTTCACGATTACTAAGTGTTACTTGGGCTATTCTCTTAATCATGGTAGGCGGAAGTTGTTCATACTTTCCTAACATTTCTCTTAACTTGAGGATAGTGTGAATCGATCTTGATTTTCGACCGAATATTTCCAAAGAAAATGCATAACTTCTTTAGTGTGTGCAAGATAATGATCAAGTTCATTTGATGCTTCATCACGAGTCTTTTGAGTAAATCAAATATGACACCATATTCCTTTTAACTTTTACAAGTTCTTGTTCATATTTTGAGATTTGACACTTAAAAGACATATTTTGATCATCCAGCTTGCTCAATTTTGGATCAAAAGTTTTGTCACGCGAATGGGCGATTTTGTGTTGAAAAGCAAGTTGTTGATCGTGAATATCTTTTTGACACCAATTAAGACGACGTATTGCATTTGAAAGTTCGTTTGACAATCGCTTATTTTCAACTTTTAAGGACTCGACCAAGCACATTATCGTTGTTCTCAACATTTACCATAGAATCAACAAGTCGCAGAGATATAATCAAATGCATATGACAAAGAATTCAATAACACAACATTATGGACATCAAAGACGATGACATCTTCCAAGAGTCGATCAACATCTTTTCTCAACATTTTCTTTTTACGCTTAGTATTAGAAATAGATGTTTTGTTTTCTAAAATGACCTTCATCAATCCAAGTTCCTTATGAAAGTCCTTTCCCAAGACAATGCACAACTTTTCAAATTTTTAACATTTGGTAAAAGATTTTTCTGAAAAATATCTCTTTGTTCTCGCACTAGAGGCGATTGAAAATGTTGAACTTTGATTTTCGAATGATATTCTATCTCATGTTGTAAAGTTTTGAGGTCAGCCATGAAAATGTCAAAATATCGAAGAATTTTGCGATTTTCATGTTTTGAGTTTACTTCACTGATGGAAGGTAAAGGACCATAAGTTTGTGCATAATATGGTTTGGGATTAACATTAGAAGACTCAGACGTTTTATGATAATCCTTGGTGTGTTAGAAGAATCCGCTGGTGTGACGAAAGTGACCGCTTTTGAATAGTTAAAAGGTTTGTTGTAAACAACATTTTCTAATTTTGATCGACTCTCGCCTTCTGCATCTAATTCCTCTTGACGATGATATTCAACAACACTCATAACATAATTAGCAATTTTATATTCTGACCGAAACTTCAGATTTGGTTTGAATGCTTTGGTTGAAAGCTTAGGTTTGTAATCAGCAAGATTTGGTCCATATCCATTTGGATTTGGTTTTAAAGTAAACTTTTCAATAGCAGTTACTGACTCACCATGTTTTAAACAACAGTTTTAAACTCTTTAAGTTTGTTTTGCAAGCCGATGATTTCTTCAAGATGATCATCTATTCGTTTCGTTGAATGCTTTTGTATGCAGAGAACTGTTTTTGACAAGTTAACAACTCAGCCTTAGCTTTTTGATTTTCCAAGGTGAGAGCGTTAATTTGCTTTTTATGTTCATGTTTCAGTTGTTCTATTTCTGACAACAAAGCATTCTTCGCGGCTAGATCACGATCTGCTCTCTAAATATTGTTCGCTTTGATGAGATTTGGCAAAGGTCGCTTCAAAACCTTTTTCACGCTTTTCTTGAGTTTTGAAAAAGTTGAGTTGCTTTTGTAAACATTCAAAATCCTTGGTTAACAGTGCATTTTACTTTTCAAGTCCTGATTAATTGCACGACATTCTTCCACTATGGTTTGTTGGTCTTGTATTAAACGAGCAAAATCTGGATGAGGCAAAAGTTCGACGTGTTCAACGTGAGTCACAACATGATCATTACCGAGATCCTCAAGTATAACCACGGAGTCAATTTGATTATCAAGGGAAACCATTTGGTCATCTTGATCGTCAAATATAACTACGGGTCTAGTCGAAAATCGTCGGAATGAGATGTGGACGACTCATTTTGAACATTCTCGAGTCTTGCCGGATTCGATGTTGGCGAGATATTAGATCGAGATAAATATGGTTTGTTCGGTACCTTGAGACAAGCCATCAGTGTCATACACTGGGCCTGTGTCACTCATGTGTAACTCATGCATATTAGCCATCAACATAACAGCTGCATTGGCCTGCAAATCTTCCATATCATCATCCGAGTCTGCAGATTTGCCATAAAGCTCGTTTTTGTCCGTGAGAGTTCCACCAGCCTTCATCCTTAAGAGCCAAAAGAAGAGCCTCTTTGTGATAAGCACTGCCCCTTGTCCTTGGCTTTGGGCATGCATTAGCCAGTGTCCCTTCTCATTGCAGTTGTAGCATCGAAGACCATTCAACCCATTCTGAGCATTTCCATGTTCCACCACTTGAGCTCTATTGTTATTCCTACCCACAGCATTAAACCCTTGACCACCGCCCATCTCACGACCATAACCACGATTCTCAACTTCAACTCGCCCATTGTTCACAAATGCTTGATTCCGTGTGTTAGATGAGGAACGAATACGATTGTTGGATTTGTTGGTATAACGGCTAAAAGCATTAGCAATCATAACAAACCCCTGTTGCAATGCTTCAACGGATCGATTCCTCATTAGCTTCACTGACAAGTGCTTGAGCATTGTTGTTGTTGTATGGAACCAATTGAGCTTGTTGAGATTTATGCTGTGAAGGATCATATGGTGTGATTGTAGCAGTTGGTTGAGTTGCTGGTTGAGCATACAAGGCAAGTTGTTGATTTTCCGGATTTGACGTTGAAGCAATTTGAGCACAGAGAATCCTTTCCCTATCAACTTCCTTTTCATGAGGCTTCAAGTAATCGTACAACAATCCGTATGTAGAATGATGCATGTTCTTTGCTTGACGGAGAAAAATGACATACTTCTCCCATTCAGAACCAAGACTACTCTGGAACTTAGTATTAACGCAATTCTTGGCATGATGATGTTGTGTTTATCCAAATCATTGATGATGTCCGAGAATCGATGATGATAAGACTCTAGTGTCTCTCCGTGTTCAATCATGAAGTGTTCATAAGCCAAGTAAATTTTGGATTCCATATCCTCCTGATTGAGTGCAGATCCTTCCATAAGAAGATGAATATGTTCCCACATCGCCTTTGCAGTCTTTTGAGCATCAACACTTCAAAGAATTGGGTTAGGTAATCCTAAGAGGATATATTGCATTGCAAGCTCATCGGCTTCATAGTGTAGAAGTTCCTCTGCATTCAAGTCGGCAACAGAGCAATGTTGGATTGTTCATCTCTTGGTGGATTAGCATTTGGATCGGCGGGTATAATGACAAGAGGCATCTAAATGGACCTTCCAAGATAACCTTCTTTAAGAACTTTCCATGTGGCTTCTTTAGATCACAAAACCTAAAGAACCTAATCACCCATTGATCGTAGTTTCCTGGAGTGAGCATTAGAGGTCTATCAAGTGATCCAACCTCATGAATTGATTGTTGGTTGCTTAAAGCTTCACACATCTTTGCAAACCAAGTAGGTTCCTTCATAGTGTTCCTTGATGGATGTTGATTGAAGTCATTTGTGTAGGGTTGAACTTGAAGACTTGGTGGTGGTTGAACCATTTGAGGTTGTGGAATTGCAGCAAGTTGTGGAGTATGTTGTTGATTAAATTGTTGTTGATAAATTGCTTGTTGTTGATTCCATTGTTGATGTTGTGGAGTTAGTTGTTGTTGACGTTGAGAATAAGTGTAAGGGAAATAGTTAGAGTATGGTGGTTGTGACATGTTGAAAACTTGTGTTGGTAAAAATGGATCTTTGTAGTCGAATGAACCTTTGTTGATGAAGTGTCCTTAGGCGTAGAAATCACAAGAAACCAAGTAGGACTTAGGCGTAAAAACACCAAAGGTACGCGTAACAATGAGAGTTACGCTTAGTTTTAGCTTACGCGTAAGTAGGGTAAAGGTAATAAAGTTATGCGTAGACACAAAGTTAGGCGTAGAAAGTTAGGCGTAGGATTACCTTATGCGTAAGACTAGGCTTAGGCGTAAGATGAATCTTATGCGTAGGATTTCTACGCGTAGGCTTTATGCTTATGCGTAAGTTTAGGGTTTTGCCCAAATGATCTTTTACACTATCACAAAGGCAAAAGATATCCAAAGTCGACGTATTTTCAGGCTTATCCAAGCAAGAAAACACGGAGTAAACCACGAAACTGAAGATCAAAGCAAGGATAAAGTTACGCGTAAAACTAGGGTTTTCATACGCGTAGCTTTACTCGTAAAATTGATTTTGCCCAAAGTTGTTTCTAAACCAGATTTTTGTTATGGAATAGCTTCAATATCACCAAAATAACACAAAAGTGTGAAACTTGATGAGCCAAAACTCCTAAAACGGGTTACGGGTAACTGAAACCTTCGAACAAAAACAAGCTTAAAAACGTAGATCCACACGTAAAGTTTGAAACTTGTTGCCAAAAACAGTTATTTTAACACCTTAAAACATTGAAAGTACAAGAATCTTGGATTGAAAAGTGTAAAAAATACGTTTTTAAGCGAATCAAAGATGGAACCTCTTTTACGCGTAAGACCAAAAACCTTCAAAACAACAAAATAACGATTCACCCAACTATTTGGCATTTGATACCACTGTTAGGTCACTAGATTTACAACACAAGCTTAATAGAGAAGAGATAGAGGCGGTTGAACACGATAAACACACACACACACGTTAAGAGTAGCACGGTTAGGCGTAGAGTGAAAGTGAATGAATAAAATGAACAACCAACCTTCAAATGAAGATTTTACAAGAGTATTTATAGGAGGGAAGCTAGGGCAAAACTCCTAGTTCCCATCCTTTTCCTTATTGGACTAGGCCTAGGCTTATGGGCCTTCTACATAAGCCTAAGGCTAATAACAAACATAAAGGCCATAATTAAGCTAACTATTACATGTTAATCACTAACACTTGATTAAGGTCTAGGAGTGATTCCAACAAGTTGTAGTCTGACTTGGACAGTATTTTAGGGTTCCATACCCTACTTTACATCATAAGATAAGTTTGTTTATCCATATTTTTATTATGTCTACCCCATGTTTAATTGTATGTGTGTATGCTTGCTTGTTTATCATGAGTAGCTAAATTATCCTTGTGTTTGCTTAGATCTATGAAACCTAGTTGTTAATTATTGTTAGGTTGTCTTTTGTCTTAATTGGTAGACGCTAGAGTAAGGAAAACTGGCTTCTTCTTTAACTTTTGCGAGCTTGAACGCCCTAAATAGTAAAAAAGCTTAGGAGTGCACCTAGGCCATTCGTTGTGTTTATTGCGTGAGTTATAGCTTGTTGATAGTAAGTATTCGGGGGAGATACTTAGGTACTTTCCGATCCCGGATAGTCTAAAGGAGAGTTTTACAATTCATAGAACTAGGGAATTAAGCACCCCCCCCCCCTATGACCAAACGGAATACAACGCACCAATTAAGATGAGGATGTGACAATTCAACCGACTAATAAGAGATAACTAGGGAGTAAGAACATCTAAGTAAACACATTTTTAATCATCATACGAGCACACTACAATTAGCCTAATCTATCTTTAGTTAATTAGTTAATTAGTTTAGTAGTTATAAAAAGTAGTTGAAAATTAGTAGAAGTACCACCCCCACTCCTATACTCCGAGATATTTACTTGCTTTCAAAAAACCAAAAAAGACTAAAAAGAATCTCCCTCAACCTTACCTTCTCGTCATACATCTATTTCTAGCATCTCTATTCCCCTAGAGAACGAATTAACCCCATGGGCTTACCCTATACTACACTACAACGATTAGGTACACTGCCTAGAGGGTTGAAAAACTTGCTCGTAGAAAAGGAAGTCTTTTCGACCCCGAACCTTGCTATCAGTTAACCTTATCGTTATTTTCTGCAAAACTATTATTATTCTTTTCCGTTCTAATTACAAACCCATCCGTATAACCGTGTTGAGGTCGCTCATATTCTTGTTGAATTTTCTTTCGTTTCCTATTTTGGCACCTGACGGTTGTGAACGACGCAACTTGATAAACTCGGTGTAAACTATATACTATTCTACTAAAGCAAGAATACTAAGTATGGAACAATATCACCTTATCAAAATTGATGAAGAAATTTGATCGCTCGATTCATTTGATGCCTTAATTGTGTCAAATTCCACTCTTAATTCCAGTAACCACAATTTATAAAGCGTCTGGACTCTAGATGTGATGGGTGATGGTGATGTTTAAACCTCAGAAAACTGTTATGTACTCTTGTGTATAGTTTCATTCTTTTTACTAATCGTATTTTGAATTAGTCATAAATTGTACGTAGGCTTGATATTAATTAGGGAAGTGGGATTGTATTAAAATGAGCTTAAATGAACCTACTATTGGTAAACATGGACTTGTACATCGATGCCCCCTCTTTTGGGTTTCCCGTGGGCCATTGCCTATGTGACCCATTGCCAAATTCGGGCCTCTCTTAGGTTATGCACGATGGTTACAGAGTAACTCACATGAGGTCAAAGTGATGTATAAGTCATATGCAATAAGAATCATATGAAATAAGTTGCATACACTTAAACAGATCATGTCTCGCGATTTAACGACGCATTAACGCACATTTTAGAATCCTACTTGTAAGTCATATACATCAGGGAGGGTTGAAATTAAAATAGTTAATTTCGTAAGGCGTAAAAGGGACTTAAAAAGGCTTTTTACATGTATAAGAGCAGTTGGTATAATGACCTAGGTTAAAGTTTAACATCCTGTCACGTCAGTGCCACATCAGCTTTAACATTTCACCTTAACTCACCCAAAAAACACCCCTTATCATAACATTCTCAAGGTTAAACCTTAACTCACATATTTTCAAATTCAACCCCTAAACTAAAACAAACACTTCATTTATTAAAAAATATATCATTAATTTGAAAACATATCACTATACGAAATTTTAAAAAAAATAAAAAAATAAAAAATAAATTACAACGAAATAAAAAAAGACACTGCAAATTAAACATTACAACATAAAAGAAATGACGAAAATACAATCTAGTGCGAGGTTGCAAGTTATATTTTTTGATGATTCGGTCTTTTTCGTCATTGATCCAAGCCACGACATTTGGATATTTGCCATCAGTGCCAATCATCAAAAAATTCATCTCTTCCAACCTTGTTATTGTTTCATCTTTGACTTGCTGGGCCTGATACGCCGCTTGGGCGGTTTCAAGTTTGATACGATACTCGTTTGTCATAGTTTAGGTGAATTGACTTGACGAGCTCGTTCCTCCGGTGCTCGCTCTCCCAGTACTTGTCGTGCTCTCGGATCTTGCTTTCTTGGAAGCACGTTTTTTTCCCATTGGGTGTGGTTGTTCATCATGACCAAACAGAGCCTCGTTTGTTTGGCTTGGGACATCGCCGGTTAAATCAACCGGATCTGGCGAGTCACATTTCTTATACTTACGCAAAATCTCCCAAGCATCATCAAGAGCAAACGGTGCGGATTTGTGCTCGTCACGATACATTTGCTTCGCCCGTTTCATGACATCCATCTCACAATCCCCACTTCTCTGTTCCCGTTGGGCACGTTTGAAAAACCCGTTGAACTTTGTGCAATCACGGTTCAACGTTTTCCACTTGCATATTACCATATCCTTGTTGCGTCGTTGAAAATTGAGTCTATTGAACTCATTTTTGACCCGATGCCAAAACGTATCATATCCTTGTGCACGCCCGATCATCGGATCCTCCGTAACAGCTACATAACACCTGGCAAGTAATTCTTCTTATGTTGGTTGCCAACGCCAAACAACGCAGTTTTCGTCATCATCATCGATTGGTTCGGGGTCTTTGGATTTTTTGGTCTTTCGTTTACCACGACTTTTGGGCTTTGGAGGAGGAGTGGGTGTATCTGGAATATCTTGTGTTTCAGTTGTGATTGTTGTGAGTGTTGTAAGAATTGTAGATTTTGAAAGTTGGTGTTTAATGTGTTTTGTTGATTTTGTTGCTAAAAAGATA
Source organism: Chrysanthemum makinoi (assembly GCA_910596185.1). Taxonomy (NCBI): domain Eukaryota; kingdom Viridiplantae; phylum Streptophyta; class Magnoliopsida; order Asterales; family Asteraceae; genus Chrysanthemum; species Chrysanthemum makinoi. The sequence continues at coordinate 8,648,177 of OU343223.1, forward strand.
TTGTTGATGTTGTAGGAAAAGATTTTGGCTCGACAAGCCTAGTGGGTTGGAAAAAGAGACGTTGGGGTTTGAAGATGAACCCGCGTTCGGGTTTGAAGATGAACCCGGGTTTGAGGTATTCCACCCACCATCGAGAAGATTCATGAATGTATTATCGTTGTTGCCTCCCGACATTTTTTTTAGTAATTGGAAGTATAAAATTGAGAGGGTTGAGCAGTGGAAGTGTGAAAAAAATTGTGTTTTAGTTGGATATTTATAGTGGTAAAAAAATGTTTTTGATTTTTAATTCGGGCTCTTAACGCCCGTTGTAGACTTAACATTCAAACGTTAACGTGGGATTAACGGGGGAGGTGGTGTGGGTAACGGGGGGTAACGTGGGAATAACATGGGGGTGGGGGTGGGGTTTATTATACCAACTGCTCTAATGGAGCTTTATATTTCAAAGAGTTTTAAAAAGGTGATATATACACTATTAAAAGTGATATGCACATTACTAAATTACACGAATGATGCACACAATATAACATCCAAATGCAAAATTAGTGATGTGCACATCTTTTAAAAACCATCTCTATGGGCCATGACATAATAGTTTCCGTAGTATTATGAGTTGCCACAACAGAGTAAATGTGGGCTCGACTAGGATAAATATGAGGTTTATATAGTGTAGTGAGTGTTAAGTATCATGAATGCAACAATGTGGTTAGGTTAAGTTATTCGAACGTCGTTTGAAAAGGTTATTTGTGACTCATTGTATTAGTAGTTGCATGATTAGAGAAACTTTTGACACAACAACATTCAAGTATAGTCGCTTTCATTTTCCCTTTTCATAAATGTTATGACATTTCAAACATGTTTTGTTGAGATAAAAATTTGAAGAATATGAAGGTTTTATTTTATAAACTGTATATTTTGTTTTACTTATTTTTTGTTAATATATATATCTTTCGTTTGGGTAACTATGATTTTTGATCTTTTTGGCTTACTAATCTATATGATTTGAGCTCATCGTCACAATGACACGTATAGGGTAAAGTCCTCTTTGTTGTAATGTTGGCGTGACTACATCAGAGTTGTTTGCACCAAATAGTATCGAACTAAAACATATCCAACTAAAATACACATGATAAGAAAAAATATTACAAAATAGTCTCATTTCTCTCGTTTCTCAACCAATAGCAGTGGAAATGAAACTTTAATATTTGTACTATCAATTCTTTACAATTCTCGACCTTTTCAATTTTTAAACCAAACAAAAAAGTTTGATTCATTTTTAACTCTCCATTCTCATTTCCCTCTAAGAGGGGAAGGTGGGCGTTTCGTGGAGGCTCGTCGTCCCTCTTCACCACACCGGGTGTTCACGCCGTAGCTCGCCGTCGTTGGGCTCGTCATCTGCACGACGAGCATTTTGCGTGTACTTTTTTTTTTTTTTCTTGTGGAGAGTATGAATATTTTTGAAGGTGAAGTGTTTTTTATAAAAATTGAATGACTTTGGAGGAAAAAGAATATGCAAACATAAAATTAAACAAACAAATTACATTGAACATTTAATTGAAAACAGGAAATACATAATACGCTTAAACATTAAAAACTATAACGAGATTGATGAAAATAAAACTACTAAAACTTAATAATATTAATCATCTGAGTTCCAACCCTCGTCACTTGAAGAGGAATAAAACTCGCCATTAAAGAGCTTTGTCTCCATGATGTCAAAGTAGTTATCTCTAAGATATTGAGGTTTCCTGACTTCTTGTTCACGACGAGCAGGTTCCTCGCGTGCCTCATGTTTCATAATTGTGTTTTTAAGTATCGTGTTTATTTTTCTTATTATTGTGTTGTTTAATGTATTTTAATTAGTAATTAAATAAATTTAGTTTATTTGGAAATTTGAAAAAAATAATAAAGTTGTAGTGGTGGGCCTTAAATGAAGAGGTTGAGGTTTATTGTGAGTGAAGAATGGTTTATTGTGGTTAGTTGTAGAGGTTTATTATGATGATGTGGCAATAAGATGTGAGATGAATGCTCTTCACCACACCTTCCCCTCTAACAAACATCTCAATAGAGTTAGATATACTTGTCAGAACAAATTTACTAGAGTATCATTTTTGTTTCAGTATTGTACTCATTCCAGATTTCCAGCATGATAATTACAATAACTGGAGGCCCAAGTGTACCATAAAGTTTTTGGGCTTCGGATTTTGCAGTCCATTCACAGAACCAAACCTTAAATGACCACTTTAACTTCTTTAAAGAAAATGAATAAATAAATAACTAAAAATAAAAAATTTTACATGTTTGAGTCTGTGTGGTAATAAGTTCAAACCACATAACATTGATGAGTCGACCAAAACGTCAAAAATTATGATTACCAATAACAACTGGAGTAAAAAGATTTAAAAAAATGTTTTTGGTGATGATCAAAGTTCTTAAACGACGCTTGTAATCAAAGGACAAAAACTCGCTTATTGCAAAACAACTTGATATATTATAAAGGGGCAATTTCATATCTCCCCTCCTTTTAAATGAAAATTTCATATATACCCAAACATGCATTAAAAACATTGTACATTATGCATTCAATACTTACACTTTGGGTATATATGAAATTTCCATTTAAAAGGAGGGACCCTTTAGGGCCTCTTCTTTTTGACATAGTTTTGCACCCACTTGCCCACCGGATTAGGGATTGTTGCAGACTTCTTTTCCATGCTTGGTATTTGGATGATGGCACGATTATCGGTGACACTAAAGAGGTAGCTAAAGCCTTAGATATTATCATGGCTGAGGGCCCCCACCGGCCTTGAACTAAAACATTAAGAAAATGTAGTTTTTGGCCCTCATGCAATGGGGTGAAGCGTACAGGATGGTTTGTTTCCCACGGGATTGGGAGGCCGACATTGGGTGTGAAACTCTGGAGGCCGTTAGCCTGATGAAGGGTTTATTAGCAGCTTGGCCGTGAAAAGGGCATCTCGTCGGCTGTGGAACTAATGAGTTTTCACAAGTCTCGCTAACCCTCAATCGAGCTCCTTTTGCTTCGCCATGTACGGCGCCGCTAAGCCGATGTTCTGGCCTCTAACGTGCCAACCGATGTATATAGGGGAAGTTTACGCTTTTTGACAATGGCCTTCGAAGGCAATAGAGGCCATTGTGGTTTGTGGGGCCCTTTTTCGGGGATTTTCAATGGAGGCTCGCGATCCCTTCCGACGTTTGCCAGCGGGTTGGGTTTATGTTCGGCCGAGGATGTATCTACTTATGCTTTTTGGCCTCGACAATCTTGAGTTTACAGATCACATTCTTCGGGATGTGGTATTGATGGGGTTGACTCTGATTATGGGTATGCAATGGATCGCCATGCGATGTCCCTTCCCTCGATTTCGATCTTAGCGTTTCTCTAACAAGGACACCGCCCCACCTAAAGCCCAAAATGTTTTGGCGCGCCCTTTTAGTGGAATCGTCCGAGTTTGGGAGAGAAGTTCGATTTATCCCCGCAAAAGCGGTGTTTGAATGTCTCCGAAGCTCCTCATGCTCAAGATTTCGACTTATCCCCATTGAAGGGCTAGGCCAACATATGTCGGCCCCGGAGTACCGGACTATCCTTAAGTACCGGCTAATGATCCTCTCGCTTCCGCCGATGAGCCTTGCCCAGTCTACCGCAAGGTTTGTTTAGATTCCTTTGGCGAGCATGCGGTCCATTGCAAGGAGTTACCGTGTTTCAAATACATGCATGATTTGGTTAGGGATGTTTTGTATGATGTTCTTAAACGAAAGGGAATTTCTTCTAAAAAGAGGCCCCGTGAACTTTCTCGACAGATCCGGCCAAGGAGGTCTACTTTACGCCGTGATATACTTGTGTTTGGATGGGCCGGGGGGAAACATGCTTGTGTGGATCTTACCGAAGTGTCCCCTCTTGTTGGGCTAAGGGACAATGGGTTTGTTAATGGGACAAGCGGCGTTGAAAGCCGAATCGAGCAAAGTTGCTAAACACGAGAAAGCTTGTTTAGAGAATCAACACGTATTTACCCCTTTTGCTTTTGATACTTTTGGGTTCCTAGCTTCCTGTGGAGTTTTTGACTAGGGTTCAACGGGTTGTGCAAAGTAATTTTGCGACCCTAAGTCACAAAATTTCATTTTTAGTAGAATTGGTTTTGCTATTCAAAAGGGGGTTGCGGCACAACTTGTTGCCTGTTTGCCTGCCATCTTATTGTAATCCGTTATTACAAGTTATAATAGAAATTCCATGATATGAAATTAAACATGAAAGTATGGTGATATATGAAATTAATCCTATTATAAAACCAGTAATACAAGAAAAATACATAAGCATGTCACATTCACTCCCCAAGGTACATTTTATTTTATATACAATCAAAAAGAAGAGTAACCATCTCTAAATGGACTCGTATCCTTTTTGGATCGAATTGAAGTTGAGGTTATACTTGGCTTCTTGATTTGGATACTCCAAATTTTTTCTCGAGTTGAGGTTCTTGATGTTTTCATCAAACATGGCAAACAAATACGTCTCTATAGCTCTTTCAGGCCTCCTAAGAAATGTTGCTCCAAATGCACCATCTGATGGTCATTCGCTTCGATATCACAACTTCTTCTAAAGGACCTCCCGCCTTCCAATGTTGAATAAGTCACATCTGCTATCGCATCAAGAAGATTTTGTTATCCGTTAGCTCCATCTTGTACAACAGTTCCTGGGGATGTAAATGTCGCGTAGGCAAGTGATATGTCCGTAGCATTTCCTGAATAACTATCGAACAGAAAACAAAGGAGACTTAGATGGTGCTCATTATATTGTTATATATGCAAGGTCATCCCATGTCGCTTGAATGCCTAGAGCGAAAATATAAAATGAGGTACAATCGACTAAAATTTTTGTTCTTGATGTAAAATAATGTACGTCATAATTTTAATCCTTTATCATGTATGGTATCACAAAAAAACTTGCAAATTGGTGTCGCAAGAATGTCTCGTAAATAAGGTATCTCAAGAAATTCTCGCAAACTGGTATCACAAAAGATGGTATCACAAGATTTTCTTAAAGTTTTGGCAGAGTTTCATTTTATAAAATAGTGGGTAACAAAAATCTCTTAAAATTTGGTATCACAACACCATGAAAAAGATATTGGATACAAATTACATTTATTACCCTAACGTAAGTCCATAATCCTTTATGTTCCACTGTTTGACTCTTCTATCTGTGTGAGAAAGTATTCACCATTACACTCTGTTCCCGAGTATAAAACGGAAAGAAGAGAAATGAAGAGTGAAAAAAAGAGAGAAAAGAAGAGGAGAGGAAATAAATTTTATTTTTTATGTTGTGTTCCCGAGTTGGAAAGAAAAGAAGGGGGTTGTAAGCAAAAAAGGCTTTAAAATCACTTTCTTTCCAAATCATCCCAATTTGGGAAGAAGATTACGAGAGATTTTGGCATAATTCCCTTCCTTCTTCTCTTCTCTTCTCTCTGAAAAAAACTCGGGAATGCAACTTTTTTTTAATTTCCTCCCCACTTCTCTTCTTTTCTCTCCAAATTAAAACTTGAGAACAGAGTGTGGGATTGATTAGAGTGTTTCATCTTAAACGTACACTATCGCGAGCATATTTCACCAAAAACTGGGAATTCACAATAATCATGCATGCCAAGTAAGATATATAATGCTATACATATATAAAAAACATAAAAACTTTCACTTGGTACTTCGTTATAAGCCAGGTATAACAAACATATATGAGCAGTCTATGCAATATATTCAAAAGCAAAACATAGCCAAATGGTTAAACTTCTAAGAGGAACAAGACCTAGCATTTATTTGAAACAACTCAATAACACGTAACAACTCAATAACAAAGAACTAAACTATTTATTTGAAACACAATAAGAGCACTTTAAAAGAGGGTGTTCGTCAGGTGGAAGGCTGTCATGATAATCATCTTCAACTGAAGGAGTTACACTATAAAAGCACTTTAAAAGAGGGTGTTCGTCAGGAGGAAGGCTGTCATGATAATCATCTTCAACCGAAGGCGTCACACTATAAAAGCACTTTAAAAGAGGGTGTTCGTCAGGAGGAAGACTACCGAAGGCGTCACACTATAAAAGCACTTTAAAAGAGGGTGTTCGTCAGGAGGAAGGCTGTCAAGATAATCATCTTCAACCGAAGGCGTCATACTATAAAAGCACTTTAAAAGAGGGTGTTCGTCAGGAGGAAGACTGTCATGATAATCATCTTCAACCGAAGGCGTCACACTAGAAAAGTATTTTAAAATAGGGTGTTCGTCAGGAGGAAGGCTGTCATGATAATCATCCCCAACCAAAGGCGTCACACTATAAGAGCACTTTAAAAGAGGGTGTTCGTCAGGAGGAAGACTATCATGATAATCATCTTCAGCCGAAGGCGTCACACTATAAAAGCACTTTAAAAGAGGTTGTTCGTCATGAGGAAGGCTGTCATGATAATCATCTTCAACCGAAGGCGTCACACTGTAAGAGCACTTTAAAAGAGGGTGTTCGTCAGGTAGAAGGTTGTCATGATATATAATCATCTTCAACCAAAGGCGTCACACTATAAAAGCACTTTAAAAGAGGGTGTTCGTCAGGAGGAAGGCTGTCATGATAATCATCTTCAACCGAAGGAGTCACGCTATAAGAGCACTTTAAAAGAGGGTGTTCGTCAGGAGGAAGACTGTCATGATAATCATTTTCAACCAAAGGTGTCACACTATAAAAGCACTTTAAAAGAGGGTGTTCGTCAGGAGGAAGACTGTCATGATAATCATCTTCAACCGAAGGAGTCACATTATAAGAGCATTTTAAAAGAGGGTGTTCGTCAGGAGGAAGGTTGTCATGATAATCATCTTCAACCGAAGGAGTCACACTATAAGAGCACTTTAAAAGAGGGTGTTCGTTAGAAGGAAGGCTGTCATGATAATCATCTTCAACCGAAGGAGTCACACTATAAAAGCAATTGAAAAGAGGGTGTTCGTCAGGTGGAATACTGTCATGATAATCATCTTCAACTGAAGGAGTCACACTATAAGAGCATTTTAAAAGAGGGTGTTCGTCAGGAAGAAGGCTTTCATGATAATCATCTTCAACCAAAGGCGTCACACTATAAAAGCACTTTAAAAGAGGATGTTCGTCATGAGGAAGGCTGTCATGATAATCATCTTCAACCGAAGGAGTCACGCTATAAGAGCACTTTAAAAGAGGGTGTTCGTCAGAAGGAAGGCTATCATGATAATCATCTTCAACCGAAGGAGTCACACTATAAAAGCACTTTAAAAAAGGGTGTTCGTCAGGAGGAAGGCTGTCATGATAATTATCTTCAACCGAAGGTGTCACACTATAAAAGCACTTTAAAAGAGGGTGTTCGTCAGGAGGAAGGCTGTCATGATAATCATCTTCAACTGAAGGAATCATACTATAAAAGCACTTTAAAAGAGGGTGTTCATCAGGAGGAAAGCTATCATGATAATCATCTTCAACTGAAGGGGTAGTGCTATAAGGGAATGGTTTTGGGTAAACTTGAATCACCAAGTTCGGATTAGTCTTTGTAGATTTGTAGGTTGCCAGCTTCTTTATTGGTGTAAGCTTACGTAAAGCCATGAGTTTGATCGAATGAAGATTGAAGAATCGTGTTTAGGGTTTTTGTAGGTAAAATCGTAGGTCATGAAACAAAAGCAACGTAAATATATATATGCAATCATGTTACAATTAGCCGACTATATTTTAACCGACTATACTGAAAACGCTTTCTAATTCTAAAATAAAAGTAATGGTTAAACATTCATTTACTACATTTTTCTTCTATAAGAGAAACAATTTTCTTTTTAATCTTCGTTTTATAGAAAAAATATGTTGTTACTAAAAATTATGCTAATATTCATATCAAGGTTTATGCCAAATTGCCAATACATATGAAAAATTTTGTTCATAAATAATATAACTTATTGTCCCAACAAGCTAAGCCTGCCAATGGGATTTTGCTATTATATATATTAACTAAAAGGCGAGCAACAGTGCTTGCAAATGCAAGCATTAATTGCCAACTTTTAAAAGTTGGCGAAAATAGTCCCTGAGGTTTAAGTGTCGTTACAAAGTAAGTCCAAGTTGGCAAAAATAATCCCTAAGGTTTAAGTGTCACAGCAGTAAGTCCTTTATAGCAATTTGGCAAAAATAGTCCCTATCCAAATTCACGGCTACAAAAGCAATCCCGCTGCATCGTGCGGGTTCCCACACTCGTTCGGAACTATTCAACTATGAACTTGGGCTCCTATTCTTTATATTGGGCCTTTAAGCTCATCATCAAACTTAAAAAGTTTTAGCTTTCCTTTGGGCCTATAAGCCCATTCTCTAGAGGCCGGCCTAAAGTATCAAACTAATGTCGTTTGATTAAGCGCAAATCAATCAAGTATGATATTGATATTTGTGTCAAGTTATACTAGTTATAATACTCGCACGCATCGGTTTTGACCAAAAAAAAATATTCTGTATTAATATTGAATATTGTGTCTTTAAAACTAATTGCATATAATTATATAGTTATAAGTTTAGTGCACGCACGAAGTTTACACATAAAAATTTCTGTTAGGTAACTCAAGATTTAATTTTATTTATCTGACAAAGATGTTGATATTGTTATTTAAATTACACTACTGATATTATGTTGTACACAGATGCAAGTTTAATAGCACATAATAAGTGTTGATAAAGTTAAAGTATATTTATTTTATAATGAGCGTTGATATTATGTTGATGTTTTATAAAAAAGTTTTTTTCTAGATAGCCTTATATAAATAAATAAAAATTACATGAATCATTGTTATAAGTACAATCATGTATATTTATTTTTATATTAAAGTAAACCGTACTTACAATTTGATAGTTATATTCACGTTTCCAGTAATTTAGCCGTATTTAAAATGTAAACTCGTGTTCACGTAGGTTATTTTAAAAATGAAATAAATGAGTCCTTATTGAACGTATATAGTAAAAAAAAAATTGATACTTATAATCTTATGTAAATTTATATGTTGTTATTTTAAAACAACATATACATTGTATTTTTTAAGATATAAAGTTTAAAGTGTATAAAGTATAAGGGGGTATTTGTTTATAATCCAAAGTTATTAAAAAATATGGAGGTTTATAATATTACACTTAACTTTATATAATTTTTAAAAAATCAACCACTAAAGTTTTATTAATCACCTCCTCTTTTTTTAAGTTTTTATTTTCACAAATTTGACACCTATATTTTTATGTGTTTTTTTTATCAACCATATTTATCCACCAAATTTATTAAAGTTTGACCAAAATCAATTTAATTTTGACTTTTATTAACCGATCAAAAAGAATGAATTAACGAAATCACTTCGAAATGATGTAATTCGTTTATTATATAAAAGATTTACTAAAGGGGCGTTAGGGATTGATTATAGTGTTTCATCTTAAACGTACACTATCGCGAGCATATTTCACCAAAAACTAGGAATTCACAATAATCATGCATGCCAAGTAAAGATATATAATGCTATACATATAAAAAAAACATAAAAATTTTCACTTGGTACTTCGTTATAAGCCAGGTATAACAAACATATATGAGCAGTCTATGCAATATGTTCAAAAGTAAAACATAGTCAAATGGTTAAACTTCTAAGGCTTGTCGCAGTGGGAGGGGTCGACATCGGTTGGGCAACCAAAATATTGTCCCACGACCGATCTAACATCGGTTGGGTACCAATGTGGCACATCGGTTGGGAGATCGGCAAGACATCATTTTGTGGACATCGGTTGGGTTGACGCTCGATATTGGAGCATGTATATCCTTCCCAACGCATTGAATTAATACAAAAGTTAAATTTCGACCGTTTGGTCATACAAAAAAAAAAAAAAAAAAAATTCAAACCTATTTTAACACTCTATAAATACACACATTACCTCAAACACAATTCACAACTTACCATTTTCATCTATATTCAACTCAATCTAATTCTTATCCAACTTGAAAATGTCAAAGAAAAATACTCCACAATCAAAAACCCGATGATCACGACTACCCCAAAATGCCCCGGATCTAAATTTCTCGCCGGAAAACAACTTCGAAGTTAACCGCATATCACCACAACAAAACCGCCTCCTATTCGCCAGTCCAAAAGTTTTGATTATCAATCACAACTACCCCAACCAAATCAAAACCAAAACGCTGCTTTTATCTTAACCGGCCCTTTTGTCCCACCGCAACGTTATTACCAAGATTACCGGCAAGAACCTAGTGGGTCTGGTTACCATCCAAACATGGACTTCATTTATCCTTCTCAACCGTATCAACCTTATTCCCCGATTCGAAGCACTAATCTAGACATGAATTTGGAAGATTGGATGCCAGAGTATCCGACACAAAACTACCCAAGTCAAAACTACCCAAGTCAAGATGGTTCGATGGGACAAGGTTCGGGTCACGGTTCGCACCACGGTTCGTTCCATGGTTCCATTCCCGTTGATGATTCAGATGATGAGAAAACCGCTCCAAGAGATGTCCCCATCAAACCAAAGCAGCCATCTAGACGTGCTTCAAAGGCCAAGGACAAAGGCAAGAAGCCGGAAACAAGCAAGGGGAAAAACAAGAAGCCAACAGATCTATGGACAAAGGAGGAAGAGGTGGTGCTTTGTAAAGCTTGGGTCTATGTGTCGAAAAACGCGGTGAGAGGAAACGCCGTAACCGCTTCAAGTTTTGGGAGCATGTGATCGAGTACTTTAACAAAGAAATCGGCAAAGACCGAACCTATGACTCCATCACTACCAAATGGAAGAGCGTGATTCGTGAATGGTTGGAAATTATTGTGCTATCATGGAGAATATCAAGAACACCCATGGAAGCGGTGAGAATGATATCGACGACACCTCAAAAGCTCTTAAAGAATACCGTATGACATACGGTCATGATTTCACTTTAGAGGAGTGCTACGAGGTGTTAAAGGGTCATGCTGCTTGGAAGGAGGTTGAGTTGCCGGCTTTATCAACAAATAGTCGAAAGAAAACAAAGGGTTCTACCACTACATCCGGTTCAACGACATTCGTGATCCTTTCGATGTCTATGACGTTGATGATTCGCTGAGGAAGCGACTAGAGAATCACTAACCGTTGGTCGTGACAAAGGAAGGAAGAAAGCATCCTCCTCCTCTCGTGATGGTGATGTTCCATCGCACTCATTTATGCAATCGTTGGCCAAAAATTTCTTAAGGACCAAGAAGTCGCCAAAAGAGGATAAAGATAAGAATAAGCGTGGTTTAGAAGATACTTGGTTACGGTTGAGGAAAAAGAGCTCGAGATAAAACAGCAAAACTTGAGCTCATGAGGACATCAAAACGGAGTCCCACATCATCTTCTACAACACCCCAATCACCCAAATTTGACCGCGCCAACTAGAAGAGTTGGAGAAAGTTAAGGCAAAGAATCAAAGAACGCTACAATTTAGATTATTAGTTTAAGTATTCTAGTGCTTATTTGAATTTCAGATTGTAATGTTTTTTTAATTCTCAGAGTGTAATGTTTTTTTTTAATTTCAGAATGTAATGTTTTTTAATTTGAATGAAATTTAAATTTAATGTTAAAAATGTTTGAATTAAAAAAAAATAAAAAAAAATCCTCTGGTCGCCGACCGGCATCCGGTTGTCTCAGTCAGCCAGAGAGAAAGTCGACGCTGGCGCAGTTGTCCTGTGCGCGACCGACTAGCCTAAGAGGAACAAGACCTAGCATTTATTTGAAACAACTCAATAACACAATAACAACTCAATAACAAAGAACTAAACTAAGAGCACTTTAAAAGAGGGTGTTCGTCAAGTGGAAGGCTGTCAGGATAATCATTTTCAACCGAAGGCGTCACACTATAAAAGCACTTTAAAAGAGGGTGTTCGTCAGGTGGAAGGATGTCATGATAATCATCTTCAACCGAAGGCGTCACACTATAAAAGCACTTTAAAAGAGGGTGTTCGTCAGGAGGAAGGCTGTCATGATAATCATCTTCAGCAGGAGGCGTCACACTATAAAAGCACTTTAAAAGAGGGTGTTCGTCAGGAGGAAGGGTGTCATGATAATCATCTTCAACCGAAGGCGTCACACTATAAAAGCACTTTAAAAGAGGGTGTTCGTCAGGAGGAAGGCTGTCATGATAATCATCTTCAACCGAAGGAGTCACACTATAAGAGCACTTTAAAAGAGGGTGTTCGTCAGGAGGAAGGCTGTCATGATAATCATCGTCAACCGAATGCGTCACACTATAAAAACACTTTAAAAGAGGGTGTTCGTCAGGAGGAAGGCGGTCATGATAATCATCTTCAACTAAAGGGGTAGTGCTATAAGGGAATGGTTTTGGGTAAACTTGAATCACCAAGTTCGGATTAGTCTTTGTGGATTTGTAGGTTGCCAGCTTCTTTATTGGTGTAAGCTTACGTAAAGCCATGAGTTTGATCGAATGAAGATTGAAGAATCGTGTTTAGGGTTTTTGTAGGTAAGATCGTAGGTCATGAAACAAAAGCAAGGTAAATATATATATATATATATATATATATATATATATATATATATATATATATATATATATATATATATATATATATATATGCAATCATGTTACAATTAGCCGACTATATTTTAACCGACTATACTAAAAACGCTTTCTAATTCTAAAATAAAAGTAATGGTTAAACATTCATTTAATAAATTTTTCTTCTATAAGAAACAATTTTTTTTCTTCTTAATATTGAGAGTTAATCTTCGTTTTATAGAGAAAGTATGTTGTTACTGAAAATTATGCTAATATTCATATCAAGGTTTATGCCAATACATATGAAAAATTTTGTTCATAAATAATATAACTTATTTTCCCAACAAGCTAAGCCTGCCAATAGGATTTTGCTATTCGGAATTATTCGTCTATGGACTTGGGCTCTATTCTCTATATTGGGCCTTTAAGCCCATCATCAAACTTAAAAAAATTTAGCTTTCCTTTGGGCCTATAAGCCTATTCCCTCGAGGCCGGCCTAAAGTATCAAACTAATGTCGTTTGATTAAGCGCAAATCAATCAACTATGATATTTGTGTCAAGTTATACCAGTTATAAACCCGTGCACGCACGGGGTTTTAACAAAAAAATAATAATTTTGTATTAATATTTAATATTGTGTCTTTAAATGTAATTGCATATAATTATATAGTTATAAGTTTCGTGCACGCACGAAGTTTACACATAACTCAAATTTATTCTAACATTTTAGTTCAGTATATACACACATATAAATTTGCCCATGAAAATTGTGATATAAGTACAACTAATACTTATGCACAAGTTTTTCATTATGCATTAATATCCATTAAAATTTAGTAAAATATTTGTAAAAATTTCTGTTAGGTAACTCAAAATTTAATTTTTTTAGCTGACAGATGCTGATATTGTTATTTAAATTTCATTACTGATCTTATGTTGTACACATAATGCAAGTTTAATAGCACATAATGAACGTTGATAAAGTTAAAATATACTCCTTAAATGTTTTTAAAAATGTTTTTCTAGATATCTTTATATAAATAAATAAGAATTACATGAGTCATTATTATAAGTACAATTGCGTATATTTATTTTTATATTAAAGTAACCCGTGATTACAGTTTGATAATTATATTCCCGTTTTCAGTAATTTAGCCGTATTTAGAATGTAAACTCGTGTTCACATAGATTAAACTTCTAAAAATGAAATAAACGAGTTTTTATTAAACGTATATAGTAAAAAAAATTGATACTTATAATCTTATGCAAATTTATATGTTGTTATTTTAAAACAACATATACATTGTATTTTTTAAGATATAAAGTATAAAGGGTATAAAGTATAAGGGGGTATTCGTTTATAATACAAAGTTATTAAAAAACATGAAGGCTTATAATATTAAACTTAACTCCATATAGTTTTTAAAAATTCAACCACAAAAGTTTTATTAATTACCTCCTCTTTTTCTAAATTTTTGTTTTCACAAATTTGACACCTATATTTTTATGTGTTTTTTTAATCAACCATATTTATCCACCAAATTTATTAAAGTTTGACCAAAATCAATTTAATTTTGACTTTTATTAACCGATCAAAAAGAATGAATTAACGAAATCACTTTGAAATGATGTAATTCGTTTATTATATAAAAGATTTACTAAAGGGGTGTTTGAATTAGCTTATGAAGCCGGCTTTTGAGCTTATCTGATTTCGAAAAAGTCAATAGGCTCAATTATTAGAGATGATTATCTTGAGGTTATTGGCTTAAGCCAATGATATGAAGCTTATAAGGTCAAGAAAAGTGGGCATATTGGCTTTTTTCCAAAATCAAATAAGCTCGTAAGCATGCTAAATTAGCTAATCCAAACACCCCCTAATCTTGTTTAATGACTCCATCTCAAAAACCGGTATATACTTTATACATGTTCGTAAAATAGTATAGGAAGTCCACATCGTTACTGAACCATCATTGACATCGTCATAACTCACATAAGTTGTACAAGTTTCAGTAGTGACATGCTGAAGGTTAAGCATGTTATAGCACAACATTTTACAAATAATGCGAGTATAAAACAACTTGTTCTTTCATAACCAAAGTTATTTCCTACCACGAAACAAAAAGAAGATAGATATCATCATTTGGAAAATAAATAAAAAAAAAAAACTACGTAAATATACAAAATCAAAGTGTATATATACAAACAAATAGCATGTTGTCATTTCCAAAAGCTAGATTAGTTTTCCAACATCACAACCAAAGAATCTAACCTTTACATGTTGATTCTTTGTTGTATACTTCCAAAGGGGACAAAATTAAATCATAAAGATTAAAATACAAAAGAAAGTTAATTAAAAAAAAATAATAATAAAGTAAAAAAAATAAAATAACAAGAAAGGTTGCAATTCTCCCACCAAAATAATGTCACACCCTCATGTAAAATATACCCTATGCTTCATACTTTTTGATGGCATCTTTTCAACTTTCTTCTCACATCATAATAAGCTTGTTACTCTTTAAAAACTTTGATATATATATTCGGGGTCACTTTACATGGACTCTGTGTTAGCTTTGGCCTTTGCAGCTCGGGATGATTTTGATGAGGAGGACGACTTTGGGGAGCATGTGGATTTTGATTTTTTACGCCTTTGTTTTTTGGGTATATTAGGAAGGTCTACGGGTGGTAGATCGTTAAGTATATCATCCGAAGGCCGTCTTCCCATTGCTTCTCCAAAATCTACATGCATATAACCAAAATTAGGTTATTTATAAGAACTCAACATATAATTCAAGTATCACAAGTTCTAAAATCTTGCAACTAGCCAAGGTTTGGGATTTATTTGGTCATTGGTATACCCTAAACTAGTATTACCCTCTAATTTTTTTTATTTTTAATAGTAAATGAAACATACATATATTGTTGCTTTCAAGAAAATGGTAGCACATATCATGGTCATGGGTATGTGTATGTGTATGTGTTGTAAAAGCAAAAAGGTCTTGTGACACATAAAGCCAAATCTCTTTGAAGTCAAGAATCTTTAGCTAAAAACCAATTTACAAAAGAGTACAAGCTGCCTTTTCATTAGTACAAATCATGTTACTAATTGTACAATTCATTTATCCAATGGTACAAGATTTTTAACTTATGATGTAGACAACGTGAGGGACAAAATCTATCTTTATTTCATGACAATTTTCCAAACCCGTGAATGGCCCACGTTTGGCCCATTAGCTTCTTCAATCACAACCCACATGGTATCTTTAATTTTTCATTAAAACATATGATTATAAATTGATCTCATTGTATTTAAGTTTTTATCATATGTTCAATGTCTCAATGACAAATTTAATGTGGTTTTTAAGTGAATTGTTTCATGACTAATTCTTTCCTAATCTTCTACTATAATAAGGAGTAATGTTTACGATAGTTGTACTTTGAATGACATTGCAATCGTTTTTCTTTCAAATTTGTTTATTTCAGATTAAGAAAAAGAACCGACAACTTTATGTTCGTTTGTTTACTAAAAATGGTTTTGCACCATAAAAAGTTAAAAACCAATTAAGTCACTAAGATTTAGTTTAACCGAAAAAGTTTAGGAAAACAAATCAGTACAGAATTATCGACAAAAACCAAAATAAATATAATAAAAAATAGCTTAAGTGCAACACTTTTTTTTTTGCTCAAAACCATCAGCAAGAATTTAATTGCTGGATGAAAATTATTAAAATAGATATTAAACTGTCATAAACAGGGTATTTGACTCTTTTATTTCAAATAATTGCTTTGTTAAATAAATAAATAAATCAAATAATTGCATTTAATATTCGTTCTTTTTAAAATGCACAAAAAAAAATTCTTAACCCGCCAATTCATTGAAAGTCACACTTTCCTTAAAATACAGTTTTCTGTTAGCATCTTTTTGTAATAACGATGATTTATTTGTAATAAAAAAACAAATATCAAAAAAATCATTTCCAATAAAAAAAATAGGTACCTTGAGAAGACCATGTCGACATTGCAGAACCTGAATTACCAATAGAAGTTGCTGCAAAATCTGGGGCTGTCTTGAACTCATTCATCTGAAAAAACAAAAATAAAAATTTAAACAAAAAACTAATAATTGATTAATAGCAAAAAGCCCTATACAAAAGTGTGAGATATAATATTAGAGGCCTCAAAATTTACTTCAAGCCGGAAAATATTAGCCATATATGATCATGTTCTAAGCATTTGTTAAAACCACGAGCAGAGTCAGAAAATTATAGTCGATGAGGCAAATTTTGATAATTTTTAGAAACTACATTACAAATTGATTCAGTAGGAGGCAACATTACAAAAATAATCAGATATTTTCAATAGTTTACATTACAATTTATTTCGCTAGATCCCACCCTACCCCCTTCCTGTCTCCGCCTCTGGTTAAAACTCGGTTTATCATGTATGATTTTGCATAGGTCTCTGGTTACCTCAGCTACGACTTATATAAAAATCGGTGAAAAGAAAATAAAAAAGAAAAGTGAAATGACAAAATTACCCATGCAGGAGCACTGCCAGATGATCCATCCCAACCAATATGAGCAACATGTTTAACATCAGTTGGATACCCTATCTCCATCTCTCTCTCCTTTATAACTATACATTCATCAAAATTAACAATCTTAATCAATAAAAACAAACCAACTTTTTAACATACAAATACACAAAGAAGTTAAGTATTACCAAATATATTTGAGATAAATTTGAACCCTTTAAACACCCCTTTAATCTTAGTCCCCATAGCTTTAAAAAAAACTCAACTAACAAACCAAAAAAATGAAGAATATCACTAATGCAACCCTTTTTCCTGCAAAAAAAAAATATTTGTATACATTAACCAATTAAAAACTATAAGCTTGACACAAATAACAATGTCCCCAACCTCCCCAAACATACAAAATGAAATGCAATGAAGAAATGCAAAAAGGGTTATGAAAAATTTATAAATTGGGTTTAGATGTGAGAAAGTGAGATGGGGTTTATGTATAAAGAAAGAAGAATGTTTTTGTTAAAAGATGGAGAACCACAAAGAAAGAAAGAAAGAAAGATCTCCAAAAAGAAGGGGTGTGGTGTGGTTTTACAAAGACATGGACAGGTCATATTATTATATTTATATTTGTACTAGACAATAAGGAAATGATTTGTGTTTTTTTAATGAGAAAATGTTAATTTTGTTGTGCTTTTTTATCATGTTGTTTTGGACAAAATTTTGTTACCGTAGGGATATTGTTACTTTGTGACTTGTTTTGACTTTTAAATTTCAAAAGTGTTGAAATGTTGTTTTACAAAATGTGTAAATTATCAAAGAAATTCTAAGGGTTATTTTGAAACTAGCGGTGTTAGCTGACAAGAAGCAATTAACAATAGTAGTTAATAGAAGAATTGCAAAGTAGTTGTTGTTTTACTAAAACGTGTTTGATAACGTGTACCGTAATTATAAAAGAACATATAAACAAAACAAAAATGCTAAATTTAAATACTTGAGAGATGAGTATTTAAAAAAGTAACATTTAAACAAAACAAAATTGATAAATGCTTGTAACCAAACAAGTTTTAATATTCAAAAATACTTTAAAAAGCTTGTCGCCAAACATACCCTAATATTGTGCATTGTTTCAGTCGTCATTGATCCTCCTTTAAGGACCTGGTTTTCGGCAATGAACACTTATTTCCGTGAGTTTTCGTTAGAAGCTGAGATTGAATCTAAGATTTATTTCTTTAAAACTCTTTTTGACCGGTTAACTGAAAGTTTGCAGTGAGTTACTCTATGTGTTGATATGTTGTTATGTTTTGTTATGAAGGTACATTTGTTAAAAGTTAAAATAGTTTGAAGCATGTTAATGTTGTATTCGTTTTACCAAATTAAAATGAGTGGTGAATATAATAATAATTTTAATTCAGTAAGTGATACTGTATGGAGTAGTGTTCATGATTTACTAATCATCTGCTTATTTCGTTTAATATTTATTTTATTCTTGGCAAGTAAATATTTTTAATTTCTCGTTCTTATACACTTATGTTTGGTTCCCGCCATTTTTACAACCCAAATATTCAAAGATTTAAAGTGTGATTCAAGCCGATGTTTTGTGTTATGGTTGATATTTGAGACACTATGAATAGCCCAAACCAAGGATCATAATTACTACAAGTCGACGGGGTGATTAATAGTAAACAATTATGAAGTATTAAATTCGGCATAAGAAAAAAGCTAGCAAAATTATCATCTTTAACTATCTTCTCAAATAGAGGGAGAAAAGAAAAAAGTGAGTAAAAAGGTGTGTCTTGTAAACAATAACGATGATAAATAAGAGACATCGGAATGGTACAAAAAGCCAATGGCGATAAAGACATTGGGCGAGATATGTAAAAGATGACGATATGAAGATATGTAAAAGATGAAGATATGAATAGTTCATGTCTTAGTATTTATGATTGTTGTTGTTAGAGCTAGGTCATAAAACCAAACATTGATAATTTGATATGGTTAATATTATCTATACTAAATATAAAGCATGAAACACATGTTGAATTGTTGAAAATTCAAAGATATTTAATAACGATGATAGATTAGAGACATCGGAATGGAAGAAAAAGCAACTGCCGTTAAGAGTTGTATAGAATAAGAGAGTCGATGATGGTAAAGACATTGGGCGAGATATGTAAAACAATAGTTCATTTTACACTGCTCTCGAGTTTTATTTTTTAAAAGAGAAGTTAAGTGCTGTAAAAACAAAATAAAAGAAAAAGAATGATGGGTGTTTAATGGAGTAATTGAAATTTAATTTTAAATTGTAAAATTTAAAATTGAGAATTTAAAATTCTGGAATTTAAAATACTTTCGCATGTTTGGTTGACAGAAATTTATAATTATTTTTTTATTTTTTTAATATAAATTTCATAAATATTCTATTTAAAAGTTTATAAAAAAACTTTATTAAAAATTTATAAAAAAAAGTATATAAATAATTTATGAAAAAATTTATAAAAAAAGTTTATAAAAAATTTTTAAGAAATTTATAAAAATAATTATAAAAAAAGTTTATAAAAAATTTATAAAAAAGTTTATAAAACATTTATAAGAAATTTACAAAAAAAATTTATAAAAAAAAGTTTATAAAAAATTTATAAGAAATTTATAAAAATAATTATAAAAAAAAAGTTTATAAAAAGTTTATAAAAAAGTGTATAAAAAATTTATAAGAAATTTATAAAAAATTTATTAAAAAAAAAGTTTATAAAAAATTTATAAAAAAAAAGTTTATAAATAATTTATGAAAAAAGTTTCTAAAAAAAGTTTATAAAAAATTTATAAAAATAATTATAAAAAAAAAAGTTTATAAAAAAGTTTATAAAAAATTTATAAGAAATTTATAAAAAAATTATAAAAAAAAAAAGTTTTTAAAAATTTATAAAAAAAGTTTATAAAAAATTTACAAAAAGAGTTTATAAAAAAATTCATAAATATTATATTTTAAAGTTTATAAAAAAAACAATAAGAAAAAAAGTTTATAATTTTTTTTCAAGTAAATTAAAATTTCGTTGGAGGATTCCCGATTCTCTCCGCTGGCAATGGGAATTGCAAATTATTTCAAATGCTCCATTTTGAGTTACCAAACAGAACATTTGAATGGAATTAAAATGCAAATGCCCCCAATATCCTTCAAATTGCCCCAACCAAACGCCCCCTAAAAGTTATTTTAAGGACAGAAGAGAAAAAGAAGATGACAGTAATTTTGGCTAAACTTTTCTCCAAAACTTTCTTTTCAAAAGTGAAATGATTTGAAGAAAAGTTATATTATGAAGCTCTAAATAAACAAAATTACTTAAATGACCTAATAAAAAACATAACTTTTATATATAACTAAGGGTATAACTGTAAAATCATTTATTATCTCTTATTTTCTCTCATAACTCAAAAACATGATATAAATTTTTTTTAACTCTTCTATTCTTTTCTTTCATTTCAAAATCTTGGAAACAAAGTCTTAGAGTTTATGATTGTTGTTGTTAGAGCTAGGTCACAAAACAAAACATTGATAATATATAAAAGTACAAAACATTGATATGGGATGGTTAATAATATTATCTGTTTAAATAGTTGAATGACTTTTCATATGATAACATATAAAAGTACAAAGACCGTACGTTCTAGACAAAAAATGTCGTCTTGACAACTCTATAATCGAAATAAAATAACAGTATACAACACATATACATTAATACATAGATTATACTGCTTCTTTCAAAGCTATATTACTCTTTTTTCTTCTCGTGCCAGCACAAGAAATATGATACAGTATTAAAACATATAGTTGTATAACTATATTGATGTGGATGTGTTTACAAAGGGTCAATTTGCTTACTAAGACACAGATGGCGTTGCCATTTTGACTTAGCCAAGAAATGTACGTGTTTGTAATGTTGTGGTAACAAAATGACACGACTAGCGCAAGTGAAGTTTATTAAGCTTAATAATAGCTCGTTTCAATATCGTTGCCACACTAATGGTAAGATGTGTTAGTAACAATCTGTTACTTGAGCTATTTGCGTAAAAAGAATTTGATCGGTTGAACCGACTACTGTTGAAGTTAGGGCCGCAAACGATCTAAGCTTTTATCAAGTAACTCGAGCTCGAGCTTAAGCTTGACTTGATCGAGCTCAAGCCCGAGCCCAATAAATCAGATTGAAACACTTCACGAGCCATGCTCGAACTTTCTATAGCTCGAGCTCGAGCTTTTGTTGAGTTTTTCGAGCCTTCATGTACATATATATTTTGTTGTACATATTTATATAAACAACCTATAAAGGAAAGTAGATATTGATATAATAATTAAATGTTTATTATAATGCTCCCGAATGCTATATATAAGTTCTTTGCTATTAAATTCATCGCGTATTTTTCTTAACTTTATTGATGAGTTTGACCTATCGAATACAACGTTTATATATAAATTCGATCTTTTCGAACCGAGCTTGCGTCTTATTTGAATATTACTCAAGCTGAGCTAAACCTTAAATGATTAAAGCTTGTGTAGTTATCAAGTCAATCTCAAGCTTACCTTATGATTTTCGAACCAAGCTCAAGCCTTCTCAAACTCGAACTCGGCTTGACTCAATTACAGCCCTACTCGAAGTTATGTAAACATTTTTTTTATGTGCTTGTATAATATTATAAGCTATTTTAACCAAATTCAGATAAGGTCCATTCTCCAAAATCCAAATGGTTTATATTTTGTTGGTAGGAGTATTATAAATTGGGAATGTCTAACCAATGCCCCTGGGCATTGGTTAAGATTTTGTCTCTTGTGGTTTTTAGTTACACAAATAGTCCTTATATTTGACATATAATTACATAATTGGACGGGGGACCTACATAAATAGTTATTATAAAACCACAAATGAAAGCAACTAATGCCTTGCAAGATTTGCTTATCTCTTTATAATTCATGCGTTTTGGTGTCACCAAAGCTCGTTTATAAATCATAATAAAATCCTCTTCAAATAATTATCTTGATTTCATTTATATAGTTGTAGTCACGTCTATTAAACTTAAGAATGCTACATATGCATCATGCAACTTGTCAATTTTCTATTATTAGAAATTATATCATGTTGCGTATCCTGAGGCAATTATGTGTCTTTTTTTGGTAATTTATTTATTTATTTATTTATTTATAGATTCTTTAGCTGTAATACATTTCCTATGGTTTAGTTTAGCACTTTAGCGTACCTATATTCATTTGTATAAGTTAAGAAGACGTGTATTTAATTTTAATTTTATTTTGATTTAAAAAATTGTAATTTGAAGCAAGTTGGATTTTAAGAAAAAGATGGAACACCCAACGATATTGGATTAGATAGTTGATGTTAGGTGGTATAACAATCTAGCCAGGCAATGAGTCTACATGTACATGTCGGGGTGATAGTAAACGTACGTCTTAAGATGGGTCGTGCTATATATCTTGCCCCGTTAAAAGAATATGGTCACTAGTTAAAGTTATTTTCATGTAACCGTCAGTGACATAGCAAGGATTCACTTATGGGTAGGTCGATATGTACTATAATATATGTGGTAAACAAATTAGCATATAGTTGTAGTAAATTTGCCTTTTATTAGGCCAAAATTACATGAATTTGTCTAACTTGTAATTGGCATGGCTCATCGAAGAATCCATATAACTACGTCCTTGGTAACCGTAAGTCCAGTCACCGTGGTTACCACTACCTCACTGTCATATCAGCGTCACATCACTATTCAAAGACATTATCATTCCTTTCACTGTTTAGTCACGATAGTCCTCTTCTCACCTTCAAAAAATATATCACTTTATACAAAACATACCCTACACACACATTAAAAAAAAACTCAAATGGTAAGCACCCTCACCACTTTCGTCCTGTTTTTCCTTTGCTGGCGCGTAACCCAAAGGTGACAAATTAGGTGTCACGAGTGAGGTGGTGTGGTGATGGTGAGGCATCACCTCACATTGTGCTTAGCCTAAGGTGGTTATGTCAAATTACATTAGTGAGCTCAAATTTGAAGCAACTTAATTTGAAATTTCTAATTTAAAAGAACTTTAAAAAAAAATCTAGTCACTAGTTAGATTTAAAATTTTAATTTGAAGCAACTTTGAAAGAGAAAGGTTTGTTCTATGTGACGATGAGCTCAAATCACGTTTAGCCATTCAGTAATTGTCAAAAAAGTCGAAGACTATAATTAAAGAGAAAATCATTTAATGATGTCGAAAGAGGTGGAGAACTTTTGTCAAAAGCTTGAAGTATACTAAATATTTTCACAAAATTCTTTTGTGGAAGAGGGTGTTTGGTGTATATATGGGAATGACTATGGATATAGATATGGGAAAGGGTTTGTAAACCCACCACCATATGTGGCTATAGAAAATACTTATTTTATGGGTTTCATACCCATTTTCAAAAACAACACTCATAAACCAAACAACTATGTTGGGAATGAAAGAATTCTTTTATTTCCATACCTTCAAACCATATGGCCCCTTATTTAACGATGTATAAATCTTGATAAAATTGTGAAAATTTCAAAAAGTTTTGCATTAGTGATGCGTGGAGCTAGGGTGGACCTAAAGGCTTCTGGGGGTTCACAGATGCGATGAATGTTTGTCAACTAGTGTTTAAATGAATTGGTTTTGAAAATTTATGTCATATAAATACATGTCTTGTTTGGTTAATTCACTAATCTATCAAAAGAAATACATGTCTTCTTAATTTTTTTACTAGTTTTAATGAAATCGTATATTTTTCTTTTTCTTCTTTATACTCGTAAAAGAATCTATGTGAATCTAATGACTAAGAATAATGTGTCCGTCCTTGCTTGGAGCTCTTGTTTAAAGTCGACGAACAATTTTCTTTCTCACTGATAGATTTTTATTGTTAGATTTTTCGGGTAACAAAAAGCTCAACTTATGTTATCAAAAGATGGCGTACTTTTTCTTTACTCTTATACATATATACATTTGTAGAAGTAAATTACGTTGTTTAGGATATAATGACAAAATTTTACCAGACTAATAAACAACAAATATTGAACAATATAGAGTGTTGGTGCCAGTAGCAAAACATGCAACATCAGACCTAAATGCGAAGGATTGATTCCTATGAGGTCTAACTTATTTATTTCTCTTTTTCTATATTGTATTGAACACAATTAAAATGGAGTCCATGAGTTACCAGTAAGTTTAGATACGTTGTGTATTTTGTTTGAAAGTAGTTTCTAAGTCCTAACATTGAATCCCACATCGATTAATTAACGGAAATGTTGGAGGCTTATATATGGTATTGTATATGGGGTATTCGTATTTAGAATAGTATTATGTCTTCAAGCTCCAAGTTGTTCTCAAGTAAAACTCAAGTTCTACTTGAGATTTGTGGAGAGCTTGAAAACTTATATGATCTCTTAACCTTTTAAGTTATATTTTGTAATTGCTAAATTGGATAGGTTTATGTGTAAATCCTAGATAATAAATTTTTGTTTGAAAAAAGCTTCTAACATTGAATCCCACATCGATTGATTAAAGGAAATGTTGGCGGGTTATATATTGTATTGTATATGGAGTATTCATGTTTTGAATAGTATTATGTCTTCAAACTCCAAACGTTTCTCATGTAAAACTTAAATTCTACTTGGAAACTTCTTCGAGCTTGAAAACTCATATGACCTCTTTTTTTTTTTTTGAACGGCAACTTTATAACAAAACAAAAAAAACACTAGCAAGGAGCTAGAGAGTTACAAAGAGAGTAAATACGGATGTTGTAACCACCTATCCCAACTAAATGCCTTATTACATCTAGCATGACACCAAATAAAAGAGCGAGTAACTATATCATCAAAAATGGTATCTTTCCGAGGAGGATGAGCTGCAAAGAGAACGCTATTTCGATAACACCAAACATGCCACCAAGACACATAAAAAACGCCTTCCAAAATACACTTGAGCGTAGACCCTAACCGAATATCCTTAAACCAAACCCACCATTCCTCATAAGAACTTAAGGAAGACCACGTCAAATTCCACCAACGGCATATAAGTTTATGAACATCAGTGGCCAACACGCAGGAAAAGAAAAGATGCGAAACATCTTCCTCGCCTCTTTACAAAGCAGACACGTGATCTTGGACATAAATGTTCCGGTGACAAAGATTCATGCGAGTAGGGAGGCGGTCCAAAGAAATTTTCCAAGCAAACACATTAATCTTGATAGGAATAAATTTAACCCAACGAGTAGCCACCGAATCTTTAGGAAGGAAATACTCATCAAGCAAACCACGAATGAATTTGACATGGAAGGACCCATCTCCACTCAGGTTACAAACCCAACGGTCACCAATTCAAAGCATGTACGCATTACAAGGTCTTGAAGACGAGTAAGTTGTTGAGATTCCGATCCACCTCTAGCGGGCGACGACGAAAAGAATCCGGTGACCTTGAAGTTTATCTCTATCGTAATATCGCCACTCAAATCAAGCGAAAACATACGAGGAAGAGAACACTTAGAGGCGATCGCCAATCCAATGGTCCTTCCGAATTTCGCCCCGAATACCATTTCCCACCGAATGCAAAGTAACGAAAGCAAATCCACCCCCTGAGATTTAATCACTTGAACTTCACGAATTATAATACCCCAAACAGACCTGTACCGCGGGGCACGCAAAATAGAGTCTGGCCCATGAATGGCATGAATCACACGAGACCATAAAGATTTGTCAAAGGATATAAACCTCCAAACCCATTTGAATAACAAAGCCCTATTTGTTTAAAAACTAGACACCCCAAGACCCCGATTCTTTAGTCGCTAGAACTTTAGTCCATTTTACCCATGCAATCTTCTTATCATTACCATGAATACCATATAAAAAATCACGCATCATAGATTCCATCACATTAAGAACAGCTTTAGGCGCCTTATATAACGATAATGTGTATATAGGAGAAGCTCCTAAGACCGACTTGAGAAGCGTTAGTCTTCCGCCAATGGACAAAGTGTTACACTTCCATTTCGATAACCTAGATTTAAGTTTTCCAATAATCTCGTCCCAAGCATTAACCAACGACATGTTTCCGCCTACCATGACCCCTAAATACTTGAAAGGAGTCTTCATGACCTCACATCCAAGAGAAACTGAAGCTTCATTCACCTTATCACCAGGAACACCAAACCCTAAGAGATGGCTCTTTTTGATATTGATCTTTAAACCGGATGTAAGAGAAAAGCAATGTAAAACGTGAAGAATGAGCTTGATGTTATTATCCGACCATTCACCAATGAAAATGGCATCATCCGCGTAAAATAAGTGGGAGATCATAATAGTAGGATCAATCTTAACACCCTTAAACAAACCCTCAAAGAACCACCCTAGAGAATGATAGGTGAAAGGACTCCATAATGAGGATAAAAGATAAGGGCTAGAGGATCACCTTGCTTAAGACCACAATGAAATTTAAATTCCAGTCGGATGGACTACCATTGATGAGAATAGATGCCATACCGTAAGATAAGCTACCAATCACCCATGAGCCATTTGGAACCAAAACCCAAACGCAGCAAGAACATCTTCCAAAAAATCCCAACGAACTGAATCGTATGCCTTGGCAAAGTCGACCTTGAACACCATAGCCTGCTTCTTCTTAAATTTACACCAAGAAAGAACTTCATTAATAATGAAAGGACCATCTAAAATATGCCGATTGGGAAGAAAGGCTGTTTGAACATCTGCAACTAAATTAAAGATCACGTTTGCTAAGCGATTAGCTAAAATTTTAGTAACCACTTTATACAAACACCCAATCAAACAAATAGGTCTAAATTCACTGACAAACTTAGCATCTGGAACTTTAGGAATGAGAGCGATGAATGACGAAGTTACGTTCTTAGCAAAAGAACTATGAGCAAAGAACCAATCAACCGCAGCCAAAAAACGCATCGACCGATAACGCCCAAAATTTTCGAAAGAACTCAAATGAAAAACCATCAGGGCCCGGGGATTTGTTATCCCCAAAACTCCAAACAGCACTGCGTATTTCATCATGAGAGATCGTATTTTCCAATTCAGCAGCTTGATCCGTGTTAAGACGGTTAGGGAATTGGAAATTAATACGACTACGAACATCTCCCGGAGCTTGGAACCTATTAGCAAAATGAGTACGAAACTCTTCTTTGACCAAAGAAGGGTCATCCAACCAAATGCCATCCACCATAACACCTTTAATAGATAACTGAGAACGTTTCCGATTAATAATACCATGGAAGAACTTAGTGTTTTCGTCACCCTCAATTGCCCATTGAACCTTAGCCTTTTGAGCACAGTCACGAGCTTCAGACGATTGAAGAGTCTGAATATTTTTTACCAACTCCTTCCTCTCAATCAAAGAAACTATCATTCACACCTCCTTTGTCAAGAATCTCATCGATATCACGAAGTTGTTTTTTGAAATCATCAACATCTCTATTCTGATCCTTCTTAAAATTAAACACCCACTCACCTAATATCCTTCTTAAGAAGTTAAGCTTTTTCTTGAATCGATCATATCATTTCATTGGTCAAGAGTTAAACCATTCCAAGCAGTGATAACCATCTGGTCAAAACCTTTGAAATCAAGCCAAGATTGGTAAAACGAAACGAGTGGCAAGTAATCAGAATCAGCTTTCAACCTCGTCTAAGTAAAATGGGACGATGATCGCATGTGTGTTTGTCAAGACAAATAGCCGATGAATGCTGAAATAAAGACAGTAAACCCTTCAAAACCAAAAACGATCAAGTTTACTCATCTTATCGGCCGGAGGATGTGACCAAGTGAAAGAATATCCTTCAAGTCGGACATCAACAACTCCCCAGGCAATAAAATTATTAAAGTCTCTAGTTCGCAAACATTAAAAAACAGAACCCATTCTTTCCTCCGCAACACGAACCACATTAAAATCCCCCATAACGACACATTCACCATCCCACCATAATTAACATAGAAATAAAACTCCATAAAGCACGCTTAGTCAGATCTGATTGGAGCATAAATAGATAGAAATAAAATTTTGGAATTTGATGGAATCCAGGTCCCATATACTGCTGTAAAATTATCAGAACGAGTGTGATGAGATTTCTGAAATATGTTAGGATCCCAAACATTTAAAATGCCACCAGAATTCCCCAAAGCTTCACTATGTAAAAACTCAAAACGGTAATTACCCCAAATGATCTTAATATCCATAGTCGAAATACTTTCCATTTTAGTTTCTTGAATAGACAAAAAACTCACCTTATGCTTAGCATTTAACTCCCTAATCAATGTTTTTTTGGTCTTGGATCCTATACCTTGTACATTTAAAGAAATACAATTCATTGAGGAACATCACATTCTCCTTGCAATCCAATAATATGCTCCAGATCCTTTGCACATCCATCTAAATTGTAACCCATAGTATTACCAATCTTGAGAAGCTCCTCCAGTAACCCCAAAATGGAGCCCCTGTCTTTACTGTTTTTAATACTCCCACTCTTAGTAGGAGAAGAAGCAACGTGAGTAGCCTGAACCTTTTCCACCACTCGAGAACTAAAAACAGTAGATTGATTCTTAGAATTAACCGACTCCTCATGATTAACGTATTGCTCCTTTACTACCCCTTCCACAGGCGTGAATCCTGGTGGATGTGTCATGCTAGCGTCAGATAAGTTACATCCTTCCTTCGGTTTATTAAGAAGTTCATACAAATTAAAAGGATCATAGGACCCCTCCTTAACAGCAGATCCGTTGTTGACTTCTTGCTCTTCTTTATTATTTCCACTATAATCTCCAAAGAATGTATCAGACACTACTTCAGTGTCACTTTCCCCTTCCACATCCTCTTGATCTTTATCATTCGCATGAACAGATTGAGACTCAGATTCATTAACCGAACAAAACTCGTGAATTCAAGAGCTCTTTAAAACAAAGCGACCACATGAATAATTCTTTGGCTCTTACCACAAATACTTTACCTCGCACAATAATCTTGAATCTTTCCAAAATGTTATTTTTAAGGTTTGTCTTAACACATATGCGCCATGCGCGCAAACATATCCTCTTTATTTTCCTCAAGATCTATCGTCTCACCCCATATGGCTCCAATTCTTTTGTATGTAGAGTGAGACCAAGCATGAAGAGGAACTCCCTCGATATCGACCCAAACAATTCTTTCGCGTGAAACAAAATCATCTTGGGCATCACATAGATTGCTGAACCACGAAGCCACCCCTATATGTTGCATAAAGTTCTCTTTGGCATCAATCGAAGCGAGTTCTATCATAACCCATAAACCACCCAAGTATGAAAGTTTGATGTTAATAAAACCCTCATTAGCCAATAAAACTCGCAGGTTGTTGATGGCAGAGAAATCCTTGACCTCACCCATAACAAACTTATCAAAATCTCGCGACACCTGACATGACTCCTCCAAAACAATAGCTGGTATCGGGTCAACATAAACTTGAGGATTAGGGGTACCTTTCAAAGTCGAAGCGTAAGACTTCACATCTCTCTGATTAGATGGTACAGTTGGTTTGTTGGCACCATTGGAATTACCATGGTTACTATCCTTCTTACTTCCTCGGCTAAATCTTGCAACGTTAGCGTGCAAATTCAAACTACCATTCCAAATTGTGCACAGATTGTTCACAAGTCTCTCCTCGTTAAAAACATTAATAAATTTCACGAAACCAAATCGCTTACCATCCTTTGTTTTCTTCACAGGAATAAATGAGTCCACTACATGGCCATATTGCGTACAGACAAGGTATAACTCCTTTGCGGTAAATGAGGTAGGAAAATTAGTAACAAATACCGAAGTCGATATTCTATGTGTGAGTCCACTACATGACCTCTTAACTTTTTAACTTTTATTTTGTAATTGCTATATGAAATATTTTTATGTGTGAATCCCATATAATATATTTTTGTTTGAAAATAGATTCGAACATTGAATCCCACATCGACTAATCAAAAGATATGTTGGCGGCTTATATATGGTATTATGTATGAAGTATTATTGTTTAGAATAGTATTATTTCTTCAAACTCCAAACAATTTCCAAGTAAAACTTAAAAGATTTAAGATCATTTGAGGACAAAAAATTATTTACAAACCAAATGATCAATCTCCCCCCTCCATTTTTATTTGATCTAATGGATGAGATTAATCCCAACAATTTAAGAAACCCACTTTCATCATTTTTTTTCAAATATTAATATCTTTCAAACCGTTAATCGCAAGCGAAAAAATATATCGATTGCGACGAGCATTTAATTATCTTTCTATAGATAGGAACTTTGATATACTTTCGACAAAATTTTTATTTTCGTATTTTCACGCTTTTTTAAGTTTTTCATTTTTACGCTTATCGAAATTTGTATTGAAAAATCATATATGATAAAAACATGTATTTGAATATCACATGTGATATTAGTGTAATATCATATATGATATGTAATATCACATGTGATATTAGTGTAATATCACATATGATATTACATATAATATCACATGTGATATTACATATCATATATGATTTAACACTAATATCACATGTGATATTCGATTTATTGTTTTATCATATATGATTTTTTCATGTAAATTTCAATAACTAAAACAAAAAATAACGAAAACGTGAAAAAATGAGTTTTTTCTTTTTTTCGAAAGTATATCAAAGCCGCTCGTTTATAAAGATAATTAAATGCCGTACATTTGTAAAATATTTTCACTTAACGATTAACGGTTTAAGAGATATATAAATTATAAAAAATAGGTGAAATAATAAAATGTTTTTAATCTCAGTTATTGATTTCTTTTTAGATGTATGGTGGAGATGAGTCCCTTGGTATGTGAGAAAAGTTTGGTATGTAAAATAACTCTCCTCAACTTAAAATTTTATAAGTTAAAATAAATTTGTGGCTATAAATATTTTTTATTCTTTCATATTTTATTTTGTAATTGTTAAATTTGTTTGAGATTAGAAACTTATATGATCTTTTAACTTTTTATATTTTTATTTTGTAATTGTTAAATTAGATATTTTTATGTTAAATGCCAGACAGTATGTCTTTTTTTTGAACAGCAGACAGTATGTCTTTTGAACCTACTATTTAGTCAGTGGGTTGACATTTTGGTCGACTAACAATTAGATGGTTTTATCGAGTTCGTATGTAGGATGACAATATGACGAGAAAGAAAATGTTGAATGACAATGTGTAAGATAATCCTATTGATCATAGACAATGATTGGTATACTTAATAGTCCTACTCGTTGATAGATTTCCTCGTATTATATATTTTTTTTTATCCTTAGACCTTATTCATTACAAATTGTCCCAAACTACCTTATCCTTAAACTATTATTACATCAATAAATATTCCTAACAATATTTCATAGATGTAGTAATAGTTTGAGCAGCTTATCTTCAATCCAAAGATAACTTGGAGAATTCTTTAGTATATCCTAATGCCTTTTTTTTTTTTTTTTTTTTTTTCTTCAAATGTTTGGATTTTGTTCGATAATCAAATTATCCAATTTTTCCTTGATCTTGTTGATTACTTCAAAATAAAACTTATTATGTTGCAAACTAAATGAGCGTTTCTCCAATTGGGTCATTAGGTAGGCTTAGTTTCAATTGGGTCACAAGCAACAAAACGAGTAATTGGTTGAGGTTTTCTTTTTCAAAAGACGAGATTTTGACCCAGATATACGAAACTTAATAGAAATATATCGATGACTCTTTTAAATCTTTTTTCTAATCACTTTTAAATTTGTATTTAGTGAAAACCTCTGGTGAAAAGATGAATAACATGTAGGGTTGGATCAGTTGGTAAATCCTTTGCCTCTCAACCGAGAGGTCAGGGGTTCGATCCTCACTCCCTACAAAGGCCGGAGGTCCTTTCTACCTTGGTAGAACCGAAGTTGAAACCTCTCTACCTTAGGTAGGGGTAAGCCGTTCTACATCTTAACCTCCCCTATACACCGGAAACGGTATTGGGTACCCATAACCCGTGGAAGACGGCATTGGGCGTTACTTTACTTTTTTTTTTCTCTGGTGAAAAGATGAACAATCATACCATTAAATTATTTGTCGATAATAACGTTACATTGATTGACTAAAACATGTATTATACACGTACAATATACCGTTTAGACATAAATTCGGTGCTTGGAGTACAGAAAGTAATTTACCTGCCAATATATGCATGTCATGTTTTTCTTAAAAAAAATAATAACATAGATACAAAAGAATATTCAACATATAAAAGAATGACTTATGTAAATGGTTGGTGCCATGTTTGATGAGCTGTTGCTTGCAAAACAACAGTTGCCACAATTTTCTCAATCTAATTCAGACAATTAGTTATACTTAGAGCAAGGGGTATCGTGACTTCACCACTTCTCTTCACTTGGGCCCCACGTGTGCCACATCACCTCCACATCACTCCAACACACTAACAAAAAAATACCCCCCAATCACAACATACTCACTTCTCTTCACTTGGGCCCCACCCACCCTCATTTTATTTCTTTTCCATACTCAATCCTTTTTAACATCATTGTGTAGGTTAAAGCATCTGGTATCAATCCTTTTTTAATCATTCTATCAAAAACCCACCTCGCCATCCTCATATCTTCAAGACGGGAATACATAGATATGATTTCACTATACAATATGTTACAAGAGCTGTTTAGTGCTTGAAATAGTGTGAGAGCTTTTTTGGTTTCACCTTCTGCACAACAAGAACCCCTTTTCACAACAAGCTCGTGTTGACTAAGCCAAAGTTTATAAGCTTTTGAAGTATTGTTTGCTTCACAATACCCATTCACCATTGCAGCATAAAGATCCAAGCTTTTATATTCAAAAGTACTAAAAACACATAAAAACACATACTCACACACACTAAACTCTGTCACCTTCTTTGTCCTCTAGTGTGTCGTTGGACTGGCGAAACCACAACTGACGAAGCCACATGGTGTGGTGGCGAGGAGCAACATGAAGTGGCGAGTAGCCACGTAGGATTCGGCGAGGAACGAAATCATCGACACCCCTTGCTCTTAGTAACTAGCACGCATGTTGTACAAGGTACTCTGTAATTAAAGTCCAAATACCATTAAAATAATAATGAAACTAATTAACCTGAGAAAAACAAGAGGAAAATGATCTCGGTCCGGCCTGATTAATCAGTTTTTACCGGTTTCAACGGCCCTCTCAGGTTTGTTTTCGAACGGCTTTAATGGCTAGCAGAAACGGTGGTGACTCCAATTCTCGGTTAAACCGGTTGAACTCGTTGGTCCGGTCTGGTTTTAAAATCATATGGTTCCATCAACTTGTTTTCATATAAATTGTATGAAGCTTTGTGTGTTTTATTAGTTTGTACGATATATATACTATTTGTTATTGTATGAGTGTTTTAAAGTAACATTTATTATGTATTTATTGAAGTGCTTTTACAAGTCTATAAATTTAAGACATTTAATGTTTCATATGTAACTTTATTTTTACTATAAATAAGTGTGTTGTTTAAAAATTTTAAGTCTTTTTATTTTTGAAATACTTCAAATATTTTATAAAGTAGTATAGGTTATAAAAAGATATAAATCTTCTTTTAAATGGATAGTAAACACTCTAAACCGACATATTTCATTTTTTTTTTTAGAAAGGCAACATATTATAGAGAACCCCAAAAAAACGGACAAAGAACAAAACAAGGCGCCCCACCCCGGTTAACCAAGATAATTAAACGAGCGTGAGACCCAAAGAAAATAAAAAGTTACAAACATAGAACTGAAGAACTAAACACAATACAAAATTATAACGACTAAGAAAATGAGCTAAACTAATACAAACTCAAGATGCCATATTGAGATCCTAATGATGCAGCAACTTGGAACCACCAATTCATCTCAGAAGCAAGATGTACCAAAAGGACAAAATTCATTTGATGAAACGTGAATAAATTATTTGTTTTTTCTTATCTGTTCTGTTCGATTAATAATATCACGTGTAATCAACACTTTATTAAGCTAATTTTTAAATTTAATAAACCTACAATCCTTTATTTTATACTCCTCGTTTGATAACAAGTACAATTCAAACCCTACCAAAAAGGGGTTTAAGCATTTTTAAAAACTTATTTTAACCAGTCCCATTTACAACGACACTAAACAATAAGTCATCTAAACGACCTAAAAACTACAATGACAACCAAAAGAGTTACAACAATGAACAATCCAAACAATCAAAGTAAAAACTCTCACCAGCCAAACCTAACAAACGCATGATCACTCAAGAGCAATCATCTAACAGAAAGTTTGAAAACGAGTGTAAATTTGACCATGATTGACCCAAACAACGGTGGATATAAAAGATGATTAAACACAACTACTATTTGAAACTTTAAAGGTGATTACATGTATTTCCTTACGGTCAATATGTACTAGAAAATCGTAATTCGAAATTAAGTTTAAAACATAGGGCGAAAATGATGTATGAGTCTAGAGGAAATGGACCAAGTGATAGACAACTGTGTTGGGAGAAAATAATTTCATATTGTTAATTGTTAGAGTTGGAACACTTGTATTGACATTCTCATAATTGTTTTGTCCACTTTCGTACCAAAAATGTTGTGCAAGAAAAATAAATATCTCGCAACTACTTTGGTGGATATTTCAAGTTTTGCTAATAGCAAATACTCACCATTGAATGATTTTAAAAGAGCTTAACTCACTAGTACAATCATCATCTCCGCTTACGGATTTTTTTACACCTTGCTGACGCCCTGTAGTTGACATCAAATAATTCCGACGACAAAGCGTAGGCAGCCGTTAGTCGGCGTAGGCAGCCGTTAGAGTGTTGGTGCCAGTAGCAAAACATGCAACAGTAGACCTATATGCCAAGGTTTGATTCCTATGAGGTCTAACCTTTTTATTTCTCTTTTCCTAATTTTGTATTGAACACAATTAAGATGGAGTCCACGAGTTAACAGTAAGTTTAGATACCTTGTGTATTTTGTTTGAAAGTAGTTTCGAAGTCCTAACATTGAATCCCACATCGATTAATTAACAGAAATGTTGGAGGCTTATATATGGTATTGTATATGGGGTATTCGTGTTTAGAATAGTATTATGTCTTCAAGCGCCAAAATGTTCTCAAGTAGAACTAAAGTCCAACTTGAGAAACTTGTGGAGAGCTTGAAAACTTATATGATCTCTTAACCTTTTAACTTTTATTTTGTAATTGTTAAGTTAGATTTTTTATGTGTGAATCCGAGATAATATATTTTTGTTTGAAAAGAGTTTCTAACACTGAATCCCATGTCGATTGATTAAAGGAAATGTTGGCGGCTTATATATTGTATTGTATATGGAGTATTCATATTTTGAATAGTATTATGTCTCCAAGCTTCAAATGTTTTCAAGTAAAACTTAAATTCTACTTGGAAACTTCTTCAAAACTCATATGATCTCTTAACCTTTTAACTTTTATTTTGTAATTGTTAAGTTAGATTTTTTATGTGTGAATCCCAGATAATATATGTTTGCTTGAAAATAGTTTCTAACACTGAATCCCACATTGATTGATTAAAGGAAATGTTGGCGGCTTATATATTATATTGTATATGGTGTATTCATGTTTAGAATAGTATTATATCTTCAAGCTCTAAACGTTTTTCAAGTAAAAATTAAATTCTACTTGAAAACTTATATGATATCTTAACCTTTTAATTTTTATTTTGTAATTGTTAAGTTAAATTTTTTATGTGTGAATCCCATATACTATAATTTTGTTTGAAAATAGTTTCTAACATTGAATCCCACATCGATTGATTAAAGGAAATGTTGGCGGCTTATATGTTGTATTGTATATGGAGTAATCATGTTTTGAATAGTATTATGTCTTCAAGCTCCAAACTTATTCAAGTAAAACTTAAATTCTACTTGGAAACTTCTTCGAGCTTGAAAACTTATATGATCTCTTAACCTTTTAACTTTTATTTTGTAATTGTTAAATTAGATATTTTTATGTTAAATGCCAAATAATATGTCTATTGAATCTCCTATTTAGTTGGTGGGTTGACATTTTGGTCGACTAACAATTAGATCGATTTATCGAGGTAGTATGTAGGGTGACAGTACAACGAGAAAGATAATGTTGAATGACAATGTTGATCATAGACAATGATTGGTATACTTAATAGTCCTACTCGTTGATAGATTTCCTCATATTATATTTTTTTTATCCTTAGACCTTATTCATTACAAATTGTCCCAAACTACCTTATCCTTAAACTATTATTACATCAATAAATATTTACTTCAAAACAAAACTTATGATGTTGCAAACTAAATGAGCGTTTTTCCAAATGGGTCATTAAGTAGTCTTAGATTCAATTGGGTCACAAGCAACTAAATGAGTAATTGGTTGAGGTTTTCTTCTTCAAAAGACTAGACTTTGACCCAGATGTACGATACTTAATAGAAGTTTATCGAAAATTTTTTTAAACTTTTTTCTAATCACCCTCAAATTTGTATTTAGTGAGAACCTAATATTGATTGAATGAAACATGTATTATAATTATCACATTGGTCATACGGACAAATACCATTGAGACATAAATTCGGTGCTTGTAGTACAGAAAGTAATTCACCTGCCAATATATGCATGTCATGTTTTTCTAAAAAATAAAAAATAAAAAATACTGTAAAATATATACAAATGAATATTCAACATATAAAAGAATGACTTATGTAAATGGTTGGTGTCATGTTTGATGAGCTGTTGCTTGCAAAACAACAGTTGCCACAATTTTCTCTATCTAATTCAGACAATTAGTTATACTTCTAACCATTTAAAGTAACTAGTAGGGTATCCGCATG
The DNA here is from genome assembly GCA_910596185.1 of Chrysanthemum makinoi. NCBI lineage: Eukaryota > Viridiplantae > Streptophyta > Magnoliopsida > Asterales > Asteraceae > Chrysanthemum > Chrysanthemum makinoi. The sequence continues at coordinate 8,685,182 of OU343223.1, forward strand.
TTGTGCCAGATACTCTGTAATTAAAGTCCAGATATCAACAAAATAATAATGACGATCTAATTAATGTGAGAAAAACAAGAGGAAAATGATCCCGGTCCGGCCTGATTAACCAGTTTTTACCGGTTTCAACAGCCCTCTCAGGTTCGTTTTCGAACGGCTTTATTGGCTAGCCGAAACGGTGGTGACTCCTATTCTCGGTTAAACCGGTTGAACTCGTTGGTCCGGTCCGGTTTTAAAATCATATGGTTCCATCAACTTGTTTTCATATAAATAAATTGTATAAATTTTTGTGTGTTTTATTAGTTTGTACGATGTGTATAGAACATGTATTTGTTATTGTATATGTGTTTTAAAGTAATATTTATTAGGTATTTATTGAAGGGCTGTTACAAGTTTATAAATTTAAGACACTTAATGTTTCATATGTAAACTTCATTTTCTATTATAAGTAAGTGTGTTGTTTAAAATTTTAAATCTTCAATTTTTAAAATATCTCGAATATATTATAAAATAATATAGATTATAAAATGGTAAAAATCTTCCTTTAAATGGATAGTAAACACTGTAGACCGACATTATTCATTTGTGAAACGTGAACAAATTATTTGTTTTTTCTTATCTGTTATGTTCGATTAATAATATCACATGTAATCAACACCTTATTAAGTTCATTTTTAAATATAGGGGCATTTACATATATAACTTTGCAAAATTCAAAAAATTACATATATATCCTTTTGATGCATTAAAAACATTGTACTTTATGCATTAAAAACTAGTAAAAAAGATATATATGTAATTTTTGAAATTTACAAAGATATACATGAAATATAATAAACCTACAAATCCTTTATTTTATACTCCTCGTTTGATGATTAAGGATAAATTTTGGATAACAAGTACAATTCAAACCCTACCAAAAAGGAGTTTAAGCATTTTTAAATACTTATTCTAAACAGTCCTATTTACAACGACACTAAACAATAAGTCATCTAAACGACCTAAGAAACTACAATGACGACCAAAAGAGTTACAATAATGAACAATCCAAACAATCAAAGTAAAAACTCTCGCCAGCCAAACCCAACAAAGGCATGATCACTTAAGAGCAATCATCTAACAGAAAATTTGAAAACGAGTGTAAATTTGACCATGATTGACCCAAACAACGGTGGATATAAAAGATGATTAAACACAACTACTATTTGAAACTTTAAAGGTGATTACATGTATTTCCTTACGGTCAATATGTACTAGAAAATCGTAATTCGAAATTAAGTTTAAAACATAGGGCGAAAATGATGTATGAGTCTAGAGGAAATGGACCAAGTGATAGACAACTGTGTTGGGAGAAAATAATTTCATATTGTTAATTGTTAGAGTTGGAACACTTGTATTGACATTCTCACAATGGTTTTGTCCACTTTCGTACCAAAAATGTTGTGCAAGAAAAATAAATATCTCGCAACTACTTTGGTGGATATTTCAAGTTTTGCTAATAGCAAATACTCACCATTGAATGATTTTAAAAGAGCTTAACTCACTAGTACAATCGTCATCTCCGCTTACGGATTTTTTTACACCTTGCTGACGCCAGAGTTGACATCAAATAATTCCGGCGACAAAGCGTAGTTAGTCGGCGTGGCGGCCGTTAGAGTGTTGGTGCCAGTAGCAAAACATGCAACAGTAGACCTATATGCCAAGGTTTGATTCCTATGAGGTCTAACCTTTTTATTTATCTTTTCTTAATTTTGTATTGAACACAATTAAGATGGAGTCCACGAGTTAACAGTAAGTTTAGATACCTTGTGTATTTTGTTTGAAAGTAGTTTCTAAGTCCTAACATTGAATCCCACATCGATTAATTATGAAATGTTGGAGGCTTATATATGGTATTGTATATGGGGTATTCGTGTTTAGAATAGTATTATGTCTTCAAGCGCCAAAATGTTCTCAAGTAGAACTAAAGTCCAACTTGAGAAACTTGTGGAGAGCTTGAAAACTTATATGATCTCTTAACCTTTTAACTTTTATTTTGTAATTGTTTAGTTTGATTTTTAATGTGTGAATCCGAGATAATATATTTTTGTTTGAAAAGAGTTTCTAACACTGAATCCCATGTCGATTGATTAAAGGAAATGTTGGCGGCTTATATATTGTATTGTATATGGAGTATTCATATTTTGAATAGTATTATGTCTCCAAGCTTCAAATGTTTTCAAGTAAAACTTAAATTCTACTTGGAAACTTCTTCGAGCTTGAAAATTCATATGATCTCTTAACCTTTTAACTTTTATTTCGTAATTGTTAAATTAGATTTTTTATGTGTGAATCCCAGATAATATATTTTTGATTGAAAAATAGTTTCTAACACTGAATCCCACATCGATTGATTAAAGGAAATGTTGGCGGCTTATCTATCATATTGTATATGGAGTATTCATGTTTAGAATAGTATTATATCTTCAAGCTCTAAACGTTTTTCAAGTAAAAATTAAATTCTACTTGAAAACTTGTTTGATCTTGAATACTTATATGATATCTTAACCTTTTAACTTTTATTTTGTAATTGTTAAGTTAGATTTTTTTATGCGTAAACCTAATATATTTTTGTTTGAAAATAGTTTACAAACATTGAATCCCACATCGATTAATTAAAGGAAATGTTGGTGACTTATATATGGTATTGTATATGGAGTATTCGTGTTTAGAATAGTATTAGGGAGGAGGGAGTGGGCTCGGGTAAGGGAATCGGGTACCCTTACCCGAGCGGTAACACCGCCGCCGGCATATCGGGTACCTCAAAAACACAAAACCATGGATCCAAGAAGAGGTAAAAAAACTTCCACCTCGCGTCAAGGTCGGTCTCAACCATCCCCGAATCAACCAAAACAAACTCCGTTAGGATTTATCCAATTTTGGTCGCCGACACAAGAGGAGGCTTTGGCGAAAGCATGGATTCAAATCTCCGAATGTGGTGTTGTCGGTAATGAACAAAAGTCCGACAGTTTTTGGAAACGGATTCTCAAGCATTACGAGGCAACTATGGGTTCGAGTTCACGAACTTTTCATGCGTTGAATACCAAGTGAAAAACAATGAACACGGCCATGGGTATTTTCAACGGCTACTACCTCCAAGCGGTACTTTTTATGTTACATAATCTATACTTTTTATTTTACATAATCTATACTTTATTATTTACAATTACATTATTTTGTTTAAGCTATACTTTTTATTATTTTGTATATAATGTAGAAACGTGCTAAGGCTAGTGGGTGCAACGACTTGGACGTGGTGAGGCAAGCTGAGGCGGATTACTATACAAAGACAAAAAAGACAATTTACTCATACCTTGGCGTGGAGGTTGTCGAGATCATGACAAATGGACGGAGCAAGAATGTTTTCAAGATATTGCCGGTGCAACAAGCAACTCTTCAAAAAGGAAGTCGGGGAGTATGAATCGGCAAGCAACACCGTTCCCGACATGAATGAAGACCCCACCCCTCCACTTTCATCAAGAAAGATGAAAAAGAAGCAAGGCGCATCCTCGTCGATCTCAAGTGTTGCGGATGAAATCAACTCCTACACACAAAAGAAGACACAATATTTGGAAGAAAAACGCGAGAAGGATGCTTTGGCAAAACAATTGTTGGCTACACAACTCGAGAGGGCGAAGTTCAAGAATACACAACGGGAGATGAAGTTCTTTTTGGAGCCGCATGATCACATTCGCGATCCCGCAATGTTGGAATTCGTTGTTAACCAAAAACGTGAACTTGCGGCCAAACACGGATGGGCTTGCAATTTTTAAGTTGTAGTTTCAATTTGTTTTAATTTCAACTTATGTAATGTTTTTTTTTTAAGTTGTAGTTTCAATTTTTAAGTTGTAGTTTTTTTAAGTATTATGTAATGTTTTTTTTTTTTTTTTTAATGAAATGGTATGTTTTTATTTGGGCTAAATATTAAAAAAGTCTATACTTTTTTTCTTCAGTGTGCGAACAAAATTTTGCTTCCGTGGGTAATATACTTTCAAATTCATCCTCTTTATGGTATTTTGCAAAAAAGTATGACATTTTTGCCCTCTCTACCCACAAGAGCAAATGATGGCAAGTATGATACTTTTTTTTATCATTTGCCCTAGTTTTTATTATGTTAAATTTTAGATATGTATTAAGATAATTTATTTAATGATTTATAATTGTGTTAAATCTATGATAAAAATGTTTTGTTTTAAGTTTACACTATTTACTTATTAATCGTATTTGTAATAATTTAATATATACTTAAAAAGGGAAAATTAAAATCATTCGGACAATTATAAAAAACAAACAACACTTTTTAATTCAGATTCAGACATTATAGCTACCTCTTATTAGTAAGATGTGGTAGTCAGTTTCAGATGCGGTAGTCGATTCGGATGTGTAACATCTTAATCAAACAAACACACCCTTAATCTAGTCATAGTATACTCTCTAGTCTATGGTTCAACAAGTGACGAAATTTATATGCAAGTACTTGAGTTGTGATATAATTCCTCCTAATTTAGCGGAAGCGTTAAACCTAATTCTGTTTAACGCTTGAAGCGTTAAACAACTTGAAGTGAATTAGGGCAAATGATAAAAACAAAACATTTTTATCATAGATTTAACACAATTATAAATCATTAAATAAATTATCTTAATACATATCCAAAATTTAACATAATAAAAACTAGGGCAAATGATAAAAAAAAGTATCATATTTGCCATCATTTGCTCTTGTGGGTAAGAGGGGCAAAATGTCATACTTTTGCAAAATACCCTAAAGAGGATGAATTTGAAAGTAAATTACCCACGGAAGCAAAAAATTTTGTTCGCTACCCTGAAGAGGAAAGGGTGGCAAGTATAGTACTTTTTTTTATTATTAGCCCTTTTTATTTTAAATATTGTATGTGATTTTATGTATGAAAAAAAATAAAAATAAAAATAAAAAATAAAAAATAAATCTGGGTAGTTTTGAGTTAGATGATTTTTATTGGATAGAGGTGATGTGGCACCTAGGATATTATGTGACCACTCCCTCCTCCCTTATGTCTTCAAGCTCCAAACGTTTTTCAAGTAAAAGTTAAATTTGACTTGAAAACTTTTATGATCTCTTAACCTTTTAAGTTTTATTTTGTAATTGTTAAATAAAATATTTTTATGTGTGAATCCCAGATAATATATTTTTGTTTGAAAATAGTTTCCAACATTGAATACCACAATGACTAATCAAAGGATATATTGGCGGCTTATATATGGTATTGTGTATGAACTATTCGTGTTTAGGATAGTACGAGACTGGCACTGGTCCGTCGCGTTGCGGGCGGGCGAATTTTTTAGCCGAGGCAATTGTGCATCAATAAATGTAGTGATTGCAATATAATGCGAGCTTTTGGGCATTTTTTTGTATTGGCATTATACATGCCTATCGTTTATCTATGAACTGACCTGTTAACGTGTTATATTTAAGAATATTGGTTTTAATGTATATCAGTTGAATAAAAATATGGGTTTCTTTGTATTTATCAATCTTTTAGTTTTACAAATGATGCTTTCATTGTTCACTTATTTTGTGCATCAAACTGGTTATGTAATGATAAATGCATAACTGATGACATACCAAATAGATGCACCAAATAGCAACGGTATTAGTTAATAAGTTTAAAAGTTCTGGGTAGACAGGTTACGCGCTAGATAGACATCGATATTGTTAAAGTTATGGCTGCATAGGCCATGTACAAAATACTGGATCGATGTAACTGTTTTATGGTAGACGCTTGCTTAGATGTTTGGTGCTAGGTGATAGGTAGAAATATTTACATAAGTAACTGTCTTTAAGGGATAGTGAAACATACGTAGATGATATGCATTTTCATTGTGCATTTTCCATTTGTAGTATACGCTCGATCGATCTTCTTTCTTGGATTTCTTTGTGCTTGTCTGCGTGTTTGCATCTTCGTCTCTATGAAAAGGGCTCTTCTAGTAATTTTTCTAATGCTTCTTTTCTCGGCTTTGATGTTTCGGATAAAGAAGGTTGTTCGTGAGTGGTGCGGTGTGAGTTTGTTCAATTTCAAGCGCCCAGTTGCCTCGGTTTGTGAGATGCTAGCACTTGTTGGTGTGTGCACTGGAGGTGTAGATTTTACGGTTTCTTTTGGCAGTGTTACCATTTCAGTTTCTTTTGGGTTCAACTGCTCCAGTTGTTTCAGTTTTGTTGTTGCATTTATTGGTCGCGGCCGTATTCTTTGGCGTAAAATCCATGGCACTTTCACCGGTGCTACAATCTCTCGATGTGAGTAAGGGTGTCTCATCCCAACATGTATCGAGAATGAAAAATCGACGTTCTTTTGTGCTATCTCGGATCAAAATGCGGTGAAAGATTTTTTCTTTCCTTGTAGAGAGAGTAGCTCTGTTGGGTATTCATAGGAGTTTTGATGTGGTATGGTTCGCAGCAGTTCCTTGCAATCTTTTACCAGTTCATTCGCTTCATTACTGAAACATGTCATTGTCGCATTTGCGTGCCATCGGATAATTCGAATCAAGCAAAGATCAGTATAAAAGAATAGAAATTGTTATTTGTGATAGATACATTGCTATAAAAGCTGCTCTATTTATAACGGTATAAAAATGTGCCAATGTTGTACTTTACACGTAAGCGGTTCGTCTTCAGACGTTGGTCGCCGCATTGGGCATGTGACCATTGTTCGTGAGATTTTAACTTACGATACAAAGCATTTCTTGAAAAACCATGGCCTTTTTGTGTCGATTTTGTCAATTGTTGCATCGACATGAAGCGGACATTCCGTTTGATTAGAAAACTAACTGTTTAGTAGACTTTTATTTTATGAGGGTTGCAATTAAGGTGGTCATTACCGTTGGTTCGTGGATTTTCTTTTCTAAATCGCTAGAGTGACGCGGTTTTCGAACTTTTCTGTTCTATGGATCGCACATCTTTCGTACTTCACATCCAGTATTGCAGGTGGATCAAAGAACTCGTCATACCTAGACAGTTAATTTATATGGCTTTAGGACCTTTTTAAATTTAGATCAGTATTCTGTAGTGTTAGTTTGGTAACTTACACGCTAATTTGATGGTATTCGGTATGTCCGGATTGAAGTAGTATTCTCTGCATATGTGGTGAAAATTTGAAGTCCTGTATTAGTTTAAGCATATGTTAAAAGATAAAGTTAATAGGCTGAATGATAAGCTTAAAGTATTAAATTTACCTCCATATTCTTTGACTAAGCATGAACTAATTGCAATGATTGTTGATTTTTCTGCTTTTTCATATTCTTGTTTCCTGAAATTCTAGGCTTCTTGATTCCATAGAGTGAAGCGTACCGTTTTGCCACTGTTAGAAGTACAAAGCATTTTTTAGAGTGAATATAAAAATTAGGTTTCACAGATAAATGTTTGTTGCTTACTCTAAGTTCTCGACACCAATGTCTCTCCAAATAGCCGAATCTTTCGTTGGTTTAAGTGATTTCGGATTTGATTTACATATTGGGCCTACTATGTAATCTGCAAATACCTTAAGAAAGTTAAGTATCGCTTTTTTCGCTTTATAGATCGTGTATTATATACCTGTTAATAAGCATTCTTTAACATCGATTTTTGAATACAGGTCTCGATGGTTGTTGAAGTTGAAATAGTGCTTTGGGAAACCTGTATCGGGTGTGTCTTTAATATCTGTGCATGATCCAAAAGCTAACGAAAGTGAGTGCGGGACAACTTGCATCCATCGTTTTGCAGTGAAATCCAAACCCGGTTATTCTCAGAAGTTTTATTGATCCGAAGGAGTGCGTCAAATTTGCCTTTTTCACGTAAGTTAACATTTGCCTGTATAGCTGTTCCCTGCAAATCATATAGCAAATCATAAATGTAAGATGTTTTTTTTTTCCCGTTTGTTCTTTGAGAATATATGGATCGTCTATTGTTTATGGCAGTTATAGAATAGTATGTTGTACTGCTATCAATTAGCATCACACGAATGACTGGTTTTGCTTGTTTATTTGTTGGTGTCCATTTGCGGTAGACCTTTGCATATATAACTTTACCAAGATTCTGTTTCTTTTAGATCAGCAAGGCTAATCTCTTCTGAGTGCGTAACAACTTCTTTGCCTTTAGAATCTGATGATGGCACAATGCTAGAGGCCTGTTCGTCTTTGCCTTTAGAATCGGATGATGGTACAATGCTAGAGGCCTGTTCCATTTGACTGTATGTTGAAACAGGAAAAAGTAAGCACAGATGTATATGAATATATAGAGAATATTTACGATGTAAGTATGGCTATTCTAAATCAGAAAGATAAGCAAGCACATAATAGACATGACATTATGTAATATACGATGGTAATAATAATCAAACATTTGTCCTAACAGGTTAAAGGGTATTGTCATAGGTATCTTGCAGTTGGACAAACGTATATTGAAAATGTAAACGAGAGCAATAGGAACTCAGGCAGCTTGTAACCATGCTTAAAAAATCTTTGTAGACAACATTTTTAGTCATGTTTTTATCTTTGCCCGCTTTCTTTGTTTGATTAGCATTTTTAAACCTTCAGGAGATGTTGCTCTTGACAATGCAACATACAATTGACCATGGCCAAAGACAGGTTCGGGTAGGTATACGCCTATTTTATTCAACGACTGCCCTTGACTTTTATTGATTGTCATTGCATAGCAGAGTTTAACCGAGAATTGCTTTCTTTTAAAAACAAATGGAAGGGTTTCATCCTTATTAATGAGCAAAATATGCGGTAGGTAAACTTTTTCGGACATTCTTGTACCAGTTATGATCTTTGCTTGAATAAGCCTGCTATATATCTGCGTAACAATCATTCGTGTACCGTTACACAGTCCACCACCTAGGTTTAGATTTCTTAGTAGCATTATAGGTGCACCGATTTTGAGTATAAGCTCATGGGGAGGCATGCACGAAAAGGAAAGCGTGTTTAAGTATTCCCGAGGGTATAATAGTTCCGTCGCCCTCCATCATTTGTTTTGGTACAGCTTCGTCTACACTTGTAAAAGTGTAAGTATCCCCTTCTAACATATCTAGGACAACCGAGTTTATTATATCCGCAGTCTTGTTTTTCGGACACACGATAGCTTTTTCTTGGAACAATGTTGCGTTTGGTGATTGCAAAGTCTGGCGATCATATATAAAACTAATAAGTTCTTGAATAGCTGCCTCGTCGGAATACAAGATCTATCCGGTATCAGTATCCATTTTGAATCTGCGGATCATTTTCGCTGCTTGGCCAATGGTACCGTTCCCAACTTCGAGCAACCATTTAGAGAAAGTGTCAATTGCTTGATATCCTTCGGTGAATGGCCCTGCGCGGCAGACGCATGTTCTGTTTGAGGCGAATGACTTTGAAAGATTGCCATAGGTATGACAGTGTCATAGAAGAGGCAATAATTTCTTGTTTTGTAGCTTTTTTCTTCACAGGAAGCGTTTGTCTGAAATCCCCACCAAAAATAACTGTTTTGTTCCCAAACAGACTATTTGGTGTATTCATTATGTCTCCTAACGTGCGATCAAGTGCTTCAAAGCATCTGCGATCATTCATAGGAGCCTCGTCCCATATGATAAGGTCGGTTTGTTTTAGCAATTCTGCGATTTGTGTATTCTTTTTATCTTTGCACACGACTCTTCTGTCAAATCAAGAGGTATCTTGAATCTTGAATGTCTTGTTTGTCCCTGCTGGTAGTAATAAAGCGGCGATACTGAGGAAGCAACCGCCAATACAATCTTTCCATCGATCTCGGGTAGAAATTATAGTTTTCCAAACGAAAGTTTTTCCTGTCCCTCCGTGACCATAAACAAAGATAAGTTTCTGCTGACGATTGTGAACACCATCGATCACTTGTTCAAAGATTATTCGTTGTTCAGTGTTTAGCTGAACAACCAATCTTTCACTTTCACTCCTTAACGCATCACGGTTGTAGGATCTTTCTTGCATGATTGCCCTGTTATTCAAAATTTGCAATAAGTGAGGTGGAGGGAGATCAAAGCCAAAATCCTTAACAGATTTTCCATAGAAGTTCAAAATTTCTTGTAGCTCATACATAAGACCGCCTTCCAAGTCATCTGGATTGACATGAAGGTTTGGTATATGTAACACTTCTGCAAGTATCAATGGAATGTCTTCGACATGGAATCCATATGTGACCGTAGCAATGCAACAGGTTAGAAACGTCCACGAAGATGAGGATTTGGCAATAAAGATTCCTCATTTCACTGGAGTGGCGATAAAGAAGCCTCTTGTAAAGCAATGTTCCATTCTTGATCACCGCCTAAGAGACCCATCGATTCACACACCGCTCTATATGTAGGATAGATGGCTTCATCAATCTGTGACGGAGATGGCGGAACGACACCTCGCCTTTTGGTGACAGAGTAACGACGCATGTAGAACGGCGTCGCCGGAGCTAGGATGTATATATGCCAAACGACCGATTCTTTGAGGTGGTTGAATGCTTCCTCCGCTGCCAATACTTGCCATCTTTATACCACACAAACTCTTTTGGAAAGGTCAAATACGTGAGATGGCGGCCATCTGTATTGTAAGTATTGTATTTGAACCATTCAGTGAGCGTGGTCCTTTTGTTGTACTCGTTATCAACAATTGCCGCAATTGTTGTTGGCTTCTAAAAGTCACTCGTGCATATTTTCAAGGTGAACGCAAGTAGTGGACCGGTGGATCTCTGCGTGAATCAAACCCAAGGATCCTCCAGCATGCCTTGTGCGGTCCAATGTACCTTGCGTCTTGAAAATTCTTTATTTCATCAATTTGCAATGAAGAGCGGCTTGTGCTTGCTTCGAATTTCCTGGGGATCTTGTAATGCGAGTAACAATTCGATCAGTGCCTTTGGAAATGTACTTGAAGAGATATTTTATAAGCATGGACCATTCACAATATTCGACGTTGATATGTGCGTAGAACTGCATCAATAGAGAACGGTTATACTGCACAACATATCCGCTGTCAAGGGCGACATTCTCGCTTCACTTGTTGTTATGGTGAATCTCTTCTGCGATAATGCACATACCCTTTTGGATCAATGTATGTTGCAAGGCAAAATGGCTTAGGAAAGTTCTTGGTACACTCATCACCACCGCGCATACATGGTGCTGATGTATTCACTGCGCCACATGGGCCGTGGATCATGAACTCTGTGACTATTCTATAGCCTTCGAGGTCGCTTGATGGGTCCGGAGCTCTGCGATACATATATGTCTACGCCCTCATGTGCTCGCACACGCTGGCTTTCTTTGATCCATAATAGCAAATGACAGTGTGGTAGGCCTCTTTTTTGAAACTCAACTGCGTATAACACCGCAATGAAAAATTTGCAAAATATATTATCTAGGTAGGTAAGAAAAGTGATCACTTTATCCGAGATACTTGGTAGATATAGGGTAAACAAGCACTGCTTCAACATAGCCGAATGGTTTTGAATCTCGTAAGAAGGTTACAAAATCATGTATCTTTCTTTCAAAGACACGGTCAACAACGCCGCCCGTCAAGAATCGTCACATGTGGGAACTCTTGCATATATTCTTTAATTTCAGGCCAGTTCACATTGCATGTGAACGTGATAAAGAATGACGGGTTCCCGTGTACACGGCAAATAGCCAATGCGTCTAAGTAGTGGCTATACATGTACCGTGGGCCTCCTGTAAAATATGACGGAAGGATTGTCCTTGAACCGACATCCGATCCATCTTGGTCGCCTCGTGATAAAGCATCGTGCAACCCGGCCATGTAATCATTGCGAATATCGTTATGGTGTTCTCTTATGTAGTCAATACGTGGACGTTCTATGCCTTTGCGAGGGCGGTGACAACATATTGTTGAAAAAGCACGCACACTCCTTGTGAAAGGTGGTATATTCGTTGAGTCGATCATGCACCTGATATGCATAGTATTTTAGCATAGTCATTTTCTTGGGTGGGTCGCCCGATGAGCGTGTGCTTAATAAGACACGCCCCGATGGTAGCCATCTTCACCAAACAAAAAATAAGCGGAATTGCAATGACATGTAAGAAGCATTTAACTTGTTGACACTTTTCAATTGCCGATCATGCTGTTCAATAACTACATCGAAATCAGTCTCTACATCTAGGCCACCTCCAAAAACAATCGCACCAATAGAATCACCCGTAGGCAGTCCATGCTGTTTTGAACCAATAACACCAAACAAACGGACTTTGAATTCTGGAATATTAGCCTCCGCCATTTTATCCCTTCTGTCCTAAACAATGGACCAGTTCATTGTCATCATCTAGAATGACAATCAAGTTTTCCACAATATCCGCACGCAAACCGTGGCCAGATCTCTGAAAGCTTTCTAACCGATTGGCAACTTCATTTTCTGTGTCATAGATATACAACTGTAGAAATTGAGGCCGTGTATCTTGCTCTGGACAGAGGCTCCCTATTCGATGGTAAATTTGCCCTGAAAATTTGAACACGTAAGGACCACGACCCATGTTTATTGAGTCGCTCTATTTCTGCCCAATGATGTCATGGCAAACATTTGATTGTATTCGCGAATGTTCTCCATAAAGTGACGGTCTGTGAACAATTCCTTGATGTAATCTGGATACTCGTCCCGACTCTCAAGCTTAACTTTACCGGCACTGCAACATTTATGATACTCAGGCCGCCTCCTACTACTTGTAGTGATCCTTTCATCATACCAGAAGCGTGCCTTGCAATGATGGCGACACAGTTACATCGGCCCATATAAATGTATGTATCTGGAGCACCTATATTGCATAGATAAATGAAAGTGTTATTAAAAATTCGTGGTTAAAATAAAATAAGGCATTCATTTTGATGTGTGGGGAAAAAAAGGAAAGGTTGTATCATACCTTGTCTAGATGTCGCACTCTGCGTGAGCCACCTCGTTGTTGGCCTCTGCTTGATGGCGTGTGCATTGCAGCTGGAACAGATAAATAGGAAAAGGTAGCAAGTAAGTAGAAAGCAATGCAGTAACTATTTCTGTGTTTTGTTATTTTTTACGAAAAACTAATAAAACCTTGAGGTCGACGACGCTGGCCACTTGTCGATGGATTCAAATTATTGGGAAGTGGTATTTGACAACGAAACCGATTACTTTGATTCGATGAAGGGCAACTGTCGGTCAAATTTTGCGGGGAAGGAAATGTTTGGTTACTATGCATAGCATTGTATGGATCCAGAGGGCCTGTGTTGCATAGGTGAGTGAATTCATAAGAAAAGTTCCCTGGTTAATATAAGTATCGCTATTGTATGATACATGTGAAACAGGGAAGGCAATCGTATGAAGATACCTTGCATAGATGTTTGAAATGTGGTACGCCGAGTAGGTAGTCGACGGATTCTGGATGATGAAGGCTCGGATGTATCTGGAATAAATAAAAAGGATGATGGTAAGTAACAAAAGAATATTTTAGAAAATAATGTGATGGTTTCTTATTTTACATGTGAAGCAGGAAAAGCAAGCATATAAACATGCCTTGGATACATGGTGGAGGTGTGCTACGTGAGCTAGCTTTGCGTCGCCTTCTGGGTGATGAGCAATTGATTGTTTCTGGAATAAATAAATAAGGAAAAAAAAACTCGGTAAGTAATGAAAGGATATCTTATAAGAATGATGTTGTAATTGTTTCAATTTAAAAAAGAAGAATAATAAAACCTTCATTATGACAGGGATGGGTATTGATGGACATATTTAGATTGTTGGAAGCTGAAATTGGAGGCCTCATATCTTTGGTTTGCATCTGCGAAGTGGCATTGGAATGTAAATTCGCCAATAAAGGTAAGGAGTGTGCATTCCATGTAAGGTGCTCAGGTATAATTGTTTCGTTCTCGTTATCCATCATAAATACATCTTCTCGACACGTAAGAAAGAAAAACATTGGAGTGATGCACGCATAGGATACTTTAGAAGATATGAGGTAAATAAGAAAAACGGCAAATTACATAGCAATTGGTGGTTGGCGGCAATTTTGGAAATGATGTAAAACCATATGGTTCTGCAGGATGGTCGGCCTTCGTTAGAAACGTCATATATTTTGCGTTTCCGTTTATACATGGAAGGTGCATGGGTTCCATGACATGAAGGATGCACATCTAAAGTGACCGTGTCTCTGGTTTGCATTTCTCCCATGGTACATTTATCTGTAAAAACCATTGAAATGATTTATAAATCGTAAGTAGGCAAGAACATATGAGTATTAAAAGAGACAGTATGAATGGTTAGATACATGACACATACTTGGGATGTTTGCAGGTGTATTAGACATTGGTGTAACCCGCTCCGCATATGTGTCATCCGGCATAGGTTCCAAAGATTGATGCAATAACATAGTGCTTGCCTGACCGCAGTCATAATGTACGTGCAAGCTATGACAATTTTTGGTTTTGCGAGGCAAGTATGTTACCTTGAGGCGGTACCAGTGCAAACATTACGGTAGCATTCGAAGCGACACAAAGGTTATGACTAAACGGATCTAAACTTCCTCCCGCAAAGACATCTACATTAGGTAGTAAGGTATTGTTTGCTACATCTATACCATCACATTTTTTTCCAGGCAAAGTATTAAGATCCTTGGTCTCTAAAAAAGCGGCGGTACTCTACGCACGACCTTTTTTTTAGTCTTCATATTGTGGGGAGCTAACTCTAATGGATTTTGGATAAAGGAAAGTTACAGGCACATATACATTGGCTTCATATATACATGCACATTAAATTCTAATGATCATATTATTATACATATGCTAGTAGGCTGGAGCATATGAAAGGAAAGCATGAGTAACATAGAGGAACGAATTTCATGCAATTGCTAAAATAAAACCATGATACACATAAAACTGCAATGCAAAATTAAGTGAAAGAATTTGGTAAAACCAAAATAAGCACATCATCATAAGAACGACAGGAAAGATAAAAGAAAAAAGGCTCACCAAATTGTGCACACCTTTGCAGATCGGCTGGAAGATCTTTTTCACATGCAGATTCAAAACATAGATATTACCATACACATGTAAGGAAAAACCCAAAACAAATGCACTCCATATAAACCAAAACGAAAACACATCTTACGACACGGACATAACATACCTGAGTAGAAATCTTTGTGTATATATATATTTTTTTATTTGTTATTCCTGGTATAGTTTGCAGCAATAGAGTATATGAAGAAGGTTCTAATAGAAGGCAAAGTACATAGGTCATGTGCATCTTGCAGTACAAATGTAAAATTTACCACATGTTGCCATGGGTTGGTAAGAACTCACGTGCATCTTGCAGTACAAATGTAAAATTGACCACATGTTGCCATGGGTTGGTAAAAACTCACGTGTATGTTGTACTGACATTGATAATGGTAGCATAGTTAGGTAAAAAGGACCCCACCAATGGATTACCGACACATACCGAGGATTAAACTCTAAATAAGAGTTTACCGGTCTATCCTCTCACATGGGCCTCACAAATAAACCGAGCAGCTAACGTTTTTTGGGCTAGGCCTTGGGAAAATTTTGGCGGGAAAGTAGCTACTGAGATAGCTACAGATTACAAACGGCAACGTTTTTATTTGGGTTTAATATATACGAGGATCATCGCCTTTGGTCGCGTTGCTTGGGGCGTAATTTTAGCGAGGTGATTGTGCATTAATAAATAGTAATATAATCCTTTTTTTTTTTTTTTTTTTTTCGGGCGGGCGAATTTTTTAGCCGAGGTGATTGTGCATTAATAAATAGTAATATAATATACAATTTTTTTTTTTTTTGGGTTCGTGCAGGCCATTTCGCATTTAAATCAGAAGAAATTGTCCCATTTCGTCTGTACTGGCCCATCTTGTAGCAATGCTACTGTAGCTACTGTAGCTGTACTGTAGCTAAAGTACATTGCGTTTTAATATATACTTATAACTAATAATTATGTCTTCAAACTCTAAACAATTCACAAGTAAAACTTAAATTCTACGAGTTAAATTAAAAGTGTAATTATAAATATTTCTAATTCTTTTTATTTTATTTTTATTTTTATTTAGTAATTGTTAAATTTGTTTGAGATTGAAAACTTATATGATTTCTTAACTTTTATATTTTTATTTTGTAATTTTTTTTTTTATTTTTAGAACGGCGGCATTATATTAAAACTAGCAAAAGCTAAAAGAAATTACAAGGAAGAAATAGTAACTATAGGGTTTTGCAACCAACCTACCCAACTAATATTAAGTTTAGGATTTCTAGAGGAAATCCATATGAACGATTGAGAAACAATACTATCCCAAATTAACGCCTTTTTAGGAGGAGAATTAGAAAAAATCAGCCGATTGCGAAAATTCCAAATGCACCACATTAGAGTCTCTCCCACACATTCAAGGAACACTCGCGCTTTAAGAGGAATGGACAAGGAATCAAGCCAATTAAACCAATCTGAGATATTCAAACAAAAAGGGATATCAAGCTCCCACCATCTTGCCAATAGAGACCACAAATCTTTAGCCATATCACACGAGAAGAAAAGGTGATTAACCGTTTCAACATCTTCATTGCAAATGGGACAAAGGAGAGAATCAATGTCAATACCTTTCTTGTCCAAATTCATCCTAGATGGAAGCTTATTAAGAGATAATCTCCATAAGAAAACGTTAGCCTTAATGGGAATATCTCGTATCCAACGAGTAGCAGAAGAACTAACATCCAGAAAGCGAGCGTCAATCAGGTAACGAACAGAAGCAACAAAAAAAGCCTTTTGTAATTGTTAAATTAAATATTTTTATGTGTGAATCCCATATAATATGTCTTTTGAACCTACTATTTAGTTAGTGGGTTGACATTTTGGTCGACTAACAAGTAGATCGATTTATCGAGTTAGTATGTAGGATGACAATACAACGAGAAAGAGAATGTTGAATGAGAATGTGTAAGATAATCTTAGGGAGCTACTATTGAGACGGGATCTACCCCTTAGGTAGGTCCCCTTTGTCCTCTCTCTCTCTTCCACGTTACCCCTTTGGCTGCCGACTGCCACTAGTGGGCCCCCTAGGCGCAGGTATCCTTGTCTTTTTTTTTTTTTTTAATTTTATTTAAATGTGTATAATTTATTTTGTGTGGTATATTTAATTTGTGTGGTATATTTAATTTGTGTAGTATTTTTACAAACTTTTTTTATAAACCTTTTTTTATATACTTTTTATGAACTTTTTATAAACTTTTTTTATAAACTTTTTTTTATAAACATTTTTTAAAAACTATTTTTATAAACTTATTTTATAAACTATTTTTTTATAAACTTTTTATAAACTTTTTTTATAAAAAGTAACGTAAAATAAATACCATATAAAAACACTACACAATTAAAAACACTATACATATAAAAACACTACACAAATAAATACACTATACATATACCTAAACACTATACAATTAAATTAAAAAGTCATTTGCATATATATCTCTTCAAAGATTTAAAATGCATATATATCCTTTACATGCATAAAATCCATTGTAATATGTGCATAAAAAACTTGTAAGAAGAATATATATGTAATTATTCACCTTTAGAGGAATATAAATGCAATTCCCAAAAAAAAAAAACAAACAAATGGTACAGCCATGGGGACCCACAGCCAATGGGAGAGAGAGGGGGACAAGGGGACAAGAAAGTACCCCTAGTTACTAGGGAGGGTTAGAATAAAAAGGGTTGAGTTATTAGAATGCGCTTACTTTTTATTAAGACCCTAGTTTTTTTATAATTTTGTTTATATCAAAAGCTATAAAATGAAAATCTTGAGCTGAATCAGAATATAAAGTTTAATAAGCCAAACGCTTAAAAGCTGTCGAAATACGAATGTAAAAGCTGCGTTGTCTTGAAAAAATGACAAAGGAATATTCCCTATGGATGTGACTCCATAAGGAGGGTTCCAATAGTATGACCCAATAAAAAACTGGGTACCGTCAAAATAACCCACCCCTAATCTTATTGATCATAGACAATGATTGGTATACTTATAGTCCTACTCGTTGATAGATTTTCTCATATTATATTTTTATCCTTAGACCTTATTCATTTCAAATTGTCATGAACTACCTTATTCTTAAACTATTATTACATCAAATAGACATTCTTAACAATCTCGCCAAGTTGTAATAATAGTTTGAGCAGCTTATCTTCAATCTAACAAACTGTCTTAGCTCAGTTGGCCACTTGGGCCTTTTTGGAGCTTGAGACGAGGTTTTACTCAGGAGGTTGAGGCTCGCAAAGACAAAAATCCAAATTTTTCCTCCTAGTGCGAAGTCGTGAGTTTGAGGGTTTTCTTTCGGATCTCTCCTAGTGGTTCGGGTCCCGAGGCCTGCCATCGGGTCGGATTTCAAGTGTGGTGCCGTTCTTAAAAAAAAAAAAAGCTTATGGGGGAATTCTTCGTTACATCTTAAATCCTCTTCTTCTTCTTTCAACTGTTTGGATCTTGTTGATTACTCCTTTATATTTATAAACACCTTTAAAAAGATCGACTTCGTATTTAGTACAAAAAGTAATTTAGCTGCCAATATATGCATGTCATGTTTTCTAAAAAACAAAATAAGATAGATACAAAAGAATGACTTAAGTCATGTGTCAAACATTGTTAGCAAGCTAAAACTAAAAAAGTTATTATTATGTAAATGGTTGGTGCCATGTTTGATGAGCTGTTGCTTGTAAAAGAACAATTGCTACAAGTTTCCCTCCATTTAATTCAGACAATTAGTAATACTTCTAACCATTTACTGTAATTAGAAAAAGATAAAAATCTTAAATGGGTAGTAAACACGGTAGATAGGGGCAGATCTAGGGGGTTTGCCGTCTAGTGTAAAATTTCATTAAAAATCTTGATTTTTCCGAAATGAACCTGGTCCCGAACTTTTGTGTCACACAAATATATGTTGTTCTTTGGTAGACGAGTAATATATCAAAACAAATATATGTCTTATTAATTTGTTTACTTGTATAATGAAATCGTATATTTTAGTTCATTTTTCTTTACTTTATTCTTGAAAAAGAATTATGCACTTAATAACTTAGAGTCATGAGTCCGCCCCTCACTATAGACCGACATTCTTGATTTGATGAAACGTGAATGAATTATTTTGTTTTTTCTTGACAGTTCTTTTTTATTAATAATATCACATGTAATCAGCACTTTAATAAGTTCATTTTTAAATTTAGTAAACTTACAAATCCTTTATTTTATGATCCTCGTTTGATGAGTTAGGATAAATTTTGGATAACAAGTACAATTCAAACCCTACCAAAAAGGAGATTAAGCATTTTTAAATACTTATTCTAATTCCAGTCCCATTTACAACGACACAAACAATAAGTCATCTAAACAACCTAAAAACTACAATGACGACCAAAAGAGTTGCAACAATGAACAATCCAAACAATAAAAGAAAAAACTCTTGCCAGCCAAACCCAACACGCATGATACAACGGAAAAATCGTAATTCGAAATTAAGTTTAAAACATAAGGCGAAAATGATATATGAGTCTAGAGGAAATGGACCAAGTGATAGACAACTGTGTTGGGAGAAAATAATTTCATATTGTTAATTGTTAAAGTTGGAACACTTACATTGACATTCTCACAATGGTTTTGTACACTTTCGTACCAAAAATGTTGTAGAAGAAAAATAAATAGTATCTCGCAACTTTTTAGTAGATGTTTCAAGCTTTGTTAATGGAAAATACTCACCCTTGAATGATTTTAGAAGAGCTTAACTCATAAGTCATTTACAGAAATTAATAATTTACTTAGCTAAGTGATCACTTAATGGAAGTGGATTAAATAGTTAGCGATTTTTTTTTTAAATGTCAAAGTAAAAAGTACAAATTATCTTCTTCGTAGTGAAAAAGTTACAAAGTAAAAAAGTTGAGTCACTTCGTAAATTATATCGATAACATATGGAATTTTAAGAATGTTAACTATGCTTGTAATAGATCAACCAAATTTTTTATACTAAACGTTTATCTTTAACATACTTAATGTCTCCTTTATTTCTTAAAGCTTAAAGAAGAAACTAGGAGTTATGACAAATCAGGGTCAACGACTATTAAAGTCTTTGATTATCATCGTTAAAATATGAGAGGTCCCGAGTTCAATTTACTAGAGATGTAAAAAACTCAAAAGTAATCATGTCTATCTTTCCGTAAATAATATTGTCGAACTTATGACCATGTGGCATAATAGGGGCTAACCCAGCATTCTTTGTTTAGTTAATATGGGCTTGAATGAAGACTCAATGATTTGTTATAGATGACTTGATGAGTAATAAATCATCCGTCAATCCCGATCAATTAAATCGTCCTCTGCTTATAAGCACGGTTGATTGGACCGCATGTAGCTAGTGCGGCTTCGGAGTTAGTTGACCACACTATCTTTACTCATAATGTGACAGTTAATACCTTCCAAAACCAAAACATAACCGAGCAACGTTTTCACCAAAATTAAGATTGAAAAGTGTAAAACAAGGAAGAAAAAAAAAACTGTTTTTTTTTTGCATAAAAAGCATATGACGGATGTCATTGAACCAAACATACAACTAGATATGTCCAACGACATCATCACTTAATGCTTATTTGATGTTGAAAATACTTGTGTTAATAAGCCTACTTTTATTTAAATCACCAACCAATGTGGGACAATTTGCAAGACACACATCTTTTAACTAAGATTATAAATTGTAACAATATGATGTAAAATTCAAGAACTTGTTAACAAAGACTAATGGTAACTAAGTATCGCAACAAGGTATATTTTATGAGTTGATCTCGTGTAAAAATCCATTCAAAAATTGTGCTTTTGGACACCGAGTACGTTGAAAGAGTATACAGGTAAATCCTACTTATAGTTGGTCACACAATTGATTGATGATATTATATGTGTTAATGTGTTATAATATACGTAATTGGTTCGGTGCACTAAATTGTGTCGATATTTTCATGTAGAACCCATTTAGCCATTTCACAAATCACGCAAATCCCTTAGTAATCAAAAGCAACAAATGCCCTTAATAATAAAAATCATTTCGAACAACACCATAGCAATCTTCCTGTTTGAAGCTGCAAATAAGTCACAAATCAATTACAAACCGAATTAATTATATTTTCTTAAAACCAAAAATTTAAACACAATTAAACCCAAACCCCTCACATACCTGAAATTACTTCGAATCTGACATAGACGCTTTGGATCAAAATTAGTAGCGCTATCCGTGCATCTGTTGAGAGCTGAATGAGTTTTTAGTTTTGGGGATTTAACTCATAACCTGTAAAACCCTTATGCATTAATTAACCCAAAAAAAACAATTTTTTTTAAATGCAATAAGGTTACAATTAAACCCCATAGAACATCAAACCACATAAATTTTTTATAAACCCATCTCTGTCGGCAATATTCTTTTTTTTTTTTTTTTTTTTTGAAGTTTCTCAGAAAGCTTAAATTAACTAATGACATATCTCATATATCACAACTCTACTACTAATGAAGTGTAACAATCCACTGATACGACAGCTTTTGAGCATTCAGAAAGGTGTAGAATTGTTAACGCACCTTCAGCTTTATCATGTGTCCTTGCATTGCCATCACAATTGTGATTGAAATTCGTTTCATCACTTTCACTTGCATCAAACCCCGAATAAGCCCTGCATAAGACACACACACCACATCGTCACCAATCCAATATCATGTGTCCTTTACTGTGGAATGGTAGTAGAATTTACCTGGGGGCAGATTTACCTTTGTTCTTTGATGGTGTGTTCAGTAGCCGTGTGCCAATGAATTTGATTCAGCTGATACTCGGTTCCATTTATATGGGTATGTCCTGCTCTTCCGATCCATTTCAGTTGAAACGCATGTTGCTGCCAAACGTACAGTTTCATGATTAATCCCCAATTCCAAAGACACCCAAATCCAAATATCCACAACCAATTATTCCAACAACACTTGTCAGCAAAAAAAAAATTTAACAAACCTTTGACACCAAAATTGAACACCGTTAATAAACAATAATCAAAATTGAACAATTAAAATAATTAACAATAATCAAAACCCTAAATATTCGAACTTTCACAATTGAAAACCTTCAATATTCGAACTTTCAAAATTCAAAACCCTAATTTGAAAATAAAATACAATAAACCTAATTGTATAATAAGGAAAACCTGCTGTAACAGATGTTGTTGATTTTTCTGTTGAAATTGGTTAGCTTGTCGTTGATCTGTTTGTTACGACAACATAAGTAACAACTTATTAAATCGAACTCAACAATTTAATTTTATAAGAATAATTTATGTAAAAATCATGGAACTCAACGGTGATATGGATATCTTTTCATATAATTTGGAGATATAATTGGAAGATTTGAGGGGTTTAATTTGTGTACAAAGGAAGGAAGGAGGGTTTTGGAAAATGAATGAGGGTTGTGGAAGGATTGGGTATGTGTTTAGTATGTGTTTGTGAGTTTTGATCCATCTTGCTTCTGATTTGGGTAGTGAGAGGTCAGTGTGTCTGGTTTCGTGTGTGTGTTTTTATGAGGATGAAAGGATTGAAGAAAGGTCTAGATTATAGTGGAAATTATAGTACGCTACAATAGACGTTAGGACTTAACGTCCGGAAACATGTTGCTACAGTTGGATTCAACTGTAGAAATTCACTCACACAAACAATCAGACCAATAAGAATAAGGCAACACATCAACTATACCCAATAAGATTGGGACGCATCACTAACGGCGTCACAATGGGAAAGCTGTTATCTTGACATTAAGTAATATAGTATAATTATGTCTTCAAACTCTAAAAGCTTCTTTAGTAAAACTTAAATTCTACTAGGATGCTTTGCAGAGCGTTAAAACTTATATGATCAATTAACTTTTTAACTTTTTTTTTGTAATTGTTAAATTAGATGTAAATCTCAGATAATATATTTTTGTTTGAAAGTAGATTATAACTTTGAATCCCACATCGAGTAATTAAAGGAAATGTTGGTGGCTTATGTATGGTATTATATATGGAGTATCCGTGTTTAGAATACTATTATGTCTTCAAAATTCAAACAATCCTCAAGTAAAACATAAAATCTACTTGAGAAATGTTTGAGAGCTTCAAAACTTATATGATCTCTTAACCTTTTAACTTTTATTTCGTAATTGTTAAATTAGATATTTTTATGTGTGAATCCCATATGATATATTTTTGTTTGAAAATAGTTTCTAACGGTGAATCCCACATCGTTTAATTAAAGGAAATGTTGGCGGCTTATATATGGTATTGTATATGGAGTATTCGTGGTTAGAATAGTATTATGTCTTCAA
Source organism: Chrysanthemum makinoi (assembly GCA_910596185.1). NCBI lineage: Eukaryota > Viridiplantae > Streptophyta > Magnoliopsida > Asterales > Asteraceae > Chrysanthemum > Chrysanthemum makinoi. The sequence continues at coordinate 8,708,561 of OU343223.1, forward strand.
ACTCTAAAAGCTTCTCAAGTAAAACTTAAAGTCTATCGGGATACTTCTTCGAGCTTGAAATCTTATATGATCTCTTAACCTTTTTTTATTTTGCAATTGTTAAATAAGATATTTTTATGTGTAAATCCCAAATATTTGAAAACAGTTTCCAACATTGAATCCCACATCGACTAATCAAAGGATATGTTGGCGGCTTATATATGGTATTGTGCATGGAGTATTCGTGTTTAGTTAAATACTATTTGAAAACTTGTTTGATCTTGAATACTATCTCCTAACCTTTTAACTTTTATTTTGTAATTGTTAAGTTAGATTTTTTTATGTGTAAACCTAATATATTTTTGTTTGAAAATAGTTTACAAACATTATCCCACATCTTTTAATTAAAGGAAATGTTGGTGGCTTATATATGGTTTTGTATATGGAGTATTCGTGTTAGAATAGTATTATGTCTTCAAACTCCAAACAATTACCAAGTAAAACTTAAATGCTATATGAAAATTGTGTTTGAGATTGAAAACTTATATGATCTCTTAACCTTTTATATTTTTATTTTGTAATTTTTAAATTAGATATTTTTATGATAAATGCCAGATAATATGTCTATTGAATCTACTATTTAGTTGGTGGGTTGACATTTTGGTCGACTAACAATTAGATCGATTTATCGAGTTAGTATGTAGGATGACAATACAACGAGAAAGATAATGTTGAATGACAATTTTGATCATAGACAATGATTGGTATACTTATAGTCCTACTCGTTGATAGTATTATGTCTTCAAGCTCTAAACGTTTTTCAAGTAAAAGATAAATTCTACTTGAAAACTTGTTTGATCTTGAATACCTATATGATTTCTTAACCTTTTAACTTTTATTTTGTAATTGTTAAGTTAGATTTTTTTATGTGTAAACTTAATATATTTTTGTTTGAAAATAGTTTACAAACATTGAATCCCACATCGATTAATTGAAGGAGATGTTGGGGGCTTATATATGGTATTGTATATGGAGTATTCGTGTTTAGAATAGTATTATTTCTTCAAGCTCCAAACGTTTTTTAAGTAAAAGTTAAATTCTACTTGAAAACTTGTTCGAGCTTGAAAACTTCTTCAAGCTCCAAACGTTTTTCAAGTAAAAGTTAACTTTTATTTTGTAATTGTTAAGTTAGATCTTTTTATGTGTAAACCTAATATATTTCTGGTTGAAAATAGTTTACAAACATAGAATCTCACATCGATTAATTAAAGGAAATGTTGGCTCCTTATATATGGTATTGTATATGGGTATTCTTGTTAGAATAGTTTTATGTCTTCAAACTCTAAACGTTTTTCAAGTAAAACTTAAATACTACTTGAAAACCTCTCTGAGCTTAACAACTTATATGATTTCTTAACCTTTTAACTTTTATTTTGTAATTGTTAAGTTAAATTTTTTATGTGTGAATCCCAGATAATATAATTTTGTTTGAAAATAGTTTCTAACATTGAATCCCACATCGATTGATTAAAGGAAATGTTGGCGGCTTATATGTTGTATTGTATATGGGAATTCGTGTTAGAATAGTATTATGTCTTCAAACTCTAAACGTTTTTCAAGTAAAACTTAAATACTACTTGAAAACCTCTCCGAGCTTAACAACTTATATAATTTCTTGACCTTTTAACTTTTATTTTGTAATTGTTAAATAAGATATTTTTATGTGCGAATCTCACATAATATATTTTTGTTTGAAAATAGTTTGTAACATTGAATCTCACATCGACTAATAAAAGGAAATGTTGGCGGCTTATATATGATATTGTATATAGAGTATTCGTGTTTAGAATAGTATTATGTCTTCAAACTCAAAGCAATTCCAAGTCGCTACATGAAATTTGTGTTTGAGATTGAAAACTATGATCTCTTAACCTTTTATATTTTTATGTTAAATGCCAAATAATATGTCTATTGAATCTACTATTTAGTTGGTGGGTTGACATTTTGGTCGACTAACAGTTAAATCGATTTATCGAGTTGGTATGTAGGATGACTATCCAACGAGAAAGATAATGTTGAATGATCATAGACAATGATTGGTATACTTATAGTCCTACTCGTTGATAGATTTCCTCATATTATATTTTGTTTATCCTTAGACCTTATTCATTACAAATTGTCCCAAACTACCTTATCCTTAAACTATTATTACATCAATAAATATTTACTTCAAAACAAAACTTATGATGTTGCAAACTAAATGAGCGTTTTTCCAAATGGGTCATTAAGCAGTCTTAGTTTCAATTGGGTCACAAGCAACTAAATGAGTAATTGGTTGAGGTTTTCTTCTTCAAAAGACGGGACGTTAACCCAGATGTACGATACTTAGGGTGCGTTTGGTATTTCGGAATAAGAATAAAGGAATGAATTTTCATTTCAATCGTGTGTTTGTTTATAATGCAAATCTTTCAAATGTGAGAATAAATGATATATATTTTCCATACTCCATATACCTTACAAGGACAAGATACGGATCTTTCATACCGATAGGTTCACCACTACTATCAAACTCATACCCATTATGATTTATGACGGCATACCAAACACACCCTTAATAAAAGTATATCGATGACTGTTTTAAATCTTTTTTTTAATCACTTTTACATTTGTATTTAGTGAAAACCTCTTGTTAAAAGATGAACAGTCATACCATCAAGGGCAGAACTTTTAAGGGGCAGGGGAGGTCTCCGTCTTCTCAAAAAGTTGTGGCAACTAATGCAAATATTATAGGTTTTAAGGGTAATTTAGCTGATAATACAAACAAATCTCCGATTCGGCCATCTCAAAATAAATATTCAAGTTCCGCCACTACATACCATTAAGTCATTTGTCGATAATTACGTTACATTGATTGACTAAAACATGTATTATTCACTTAAAATATACCGTTTAGACATAAATTCGGTGCTTGAACAGAAAGTAATTTACCTGCCATTAGGCTAGCCCCAATGAGGGGATTCAATCCCCCTCATTTTCCCTGCCACGTCAGTTTTCTCTCTCCGGCGACCTTGGCGACAGTGCCCCGAAGGCGACCAAGTTCAAATTAAAAAAAAAAAAAAAAAAAAACATTTTTAACACAAAATAAAATTTCATTAATAATTAAAACGTTACATAATAATTCAAATAAAATTAAAACATTTCGACGGGAGTAGCTTTGTTGTTGTTGTTGGTAGTGGATGTTTTGTTGCGGTGGAACAAATGGACGATTCATACTAAATGGATTGTTAGGGTGTTGTTGTGGACCTTGTTGGGATTGATATTCAGCGAGGGGGTTGGAAATTGATTATTGGTGAGACACGGTTAACCGGAAATTCGGATCGGTGTTAAAATATCGGGGCGTTTTGTGACAAACGGGATTTTCGGCCTTTGATTGGTGGTGTTTTCTTAGACATTTTTGATAAAGAGGATTGTGAGATTTTTGATAGAGAGGATTGTGAGATTTGTGAGTTTAGTGTGTAAATATGTTGTGAGATTTGTGATGAGATTTTATTTGTATTTATAGGGTTTTTGGATTGCAACGTGCACATTTTTAAACGTTAAATGATTCGATCGGCATCACGATTGGATTGGGTAATATGGGAGGTGATCGATTGTCTTCACAATGACACGATCGACACACAATCGATCGTCTATGTCACTCGATCGTTGGGGATTCACCCTCGTTGGGGCTAGCCTTATATGCAAGTCATGTTTTTCTAAAAAAAAATAAAATAATAATAACATAGATACAAAAGACTATTCAACATATAAAAGAATGACTTATGTAAATGGTTGGTGCCATGTTTGATGAGCTGTTGCTTGTAAAACAACAGTTGCCACAAGTTTCTCCACATCTAATTCAGACAATTATACTTAACTAGAACGTACAGCGATCCGGACGTATCATTTAATCTGAGCGGGCCTTGTTCATGTTCGTTCATTTAATTTTAACCGGACAAATAAACGAACACGAACGCTTAAACAGACGAAATTTCTTGTTAATGTTCGTTTATTAAGAAAATGAGTTGTTCATGTTCGTTTATGTTCGTTCATTAAGACACTAAACGAACGCTAAACGAACATAAACGATCGAACATAAATGAACATAGACAAACAATCATAAACTTTATAAAATTATGCATCTAATATTGTTTTATAAGTGTGGTTTTGTTTAAACAAACTAATTTAAAAATTATACAATTAAAAGATTTGATATACGAACATAAATAAATAAATGAACATAAACGAACGTTAACGAACGCATAATCGGACGTTCACGAACATAAATAAACGGACGTGACTTTTGTTCATGTTCGTTCATTTAACTAAACGATCGTAAAATATTGTTCATGTTCGTTCATTTAATAAATAAACGAACATAAACGAACTTTTTACCGAACCGTTCATGAAATGTTCACTCAACGTTCAGTTCGTTTACAACCATACTTCTAACCATTTAAAGTAGCGCGGTATAACAATGGCGAGCTGATTAACTTGATAAAAGCAAGAAGAAAATGATCCTGGTCTAGCCCGATTAATCCGTTTTTACTGGTTCCGACGATCCTCTCAGGTCTGTTTTCGGACGGTTTTATTGGCTAGCCGAACCGGTGGTGACTCCAATTCCCGTTTAAACCGGTTGAACTCGTTGGTCCGGTCTGGTTTTTAAAACCATATGTTCCATCAACTTGTTTTCATATAAATAGTATTAAGCTTTGTGTGTTTTATTAGTTTGTACAATATGTATAATAACATTATATTTTATTGTAGAGCGTCTTAAAATACCATTTATTGGGTACTTATTAAAGAGCTTTACAAATCAATAAATTTAAGACACTTAATGTTCCATATGTAACTTCATTTTTTATTATAAGTAAGTGTGTTACTTAAAATTTTAAGTCTTTCATTTTTTGAAATATCTTAAATACATTGTAAAGTAGTATAAATTATAAAAAAAATAAAAATCTTCCTTTAAATGGATAGTACATCAGACTTAAGCTGCCCACCAGGTTTTGAACATTTCAAAAGTACTGGAAAAGAACATTCAACTAGCTCTCTCCAATCCAAAACTGGTAAGTGCTTGACACATTTTGATAAAATTAAACGTAATGACATAAGGGGAATCTCGGTTATTCATGAAATGAATAGACTCATAGATGTTGGAGAAAAATTGGGGTACGACGTTAAAGGGTGCCACAATTCGCTACATAGGCTGATAGACAGAATTGGTGTTTTGATGGTGGATAAATGAAGATCCTTTCTATTAACATTCGAGGTTCCAAGAAAAGGAGGAAACGGATCTGGATCAAGGAGATGTGCTACAAAAATAACATTCAATTTTTAGGTGTCCAAGAATCAAAAATGACGCGTCTTGAATTGTTCCGTATTAAATCAATGTGGGGTAACTATACTTTTGACTATGCTTGCAGTCTTTCTCGAGGTCGCTCAGGGGGTTTAATATCCGTTTGGGATCCCAATCACTTCACCAAGGAGCAAATTTGGTGTGATGATTGGTATATCATTGTTAAAGGGAGATGGGCAAATTCAGATAATATATTTTTTATGATCAATATATATGGACCTCAAGAGTCAGTAGATAAAATTGCCATGTGGAATCGGTTATTAGATTTCATTCGAAACCATGATGGCCATTTTGTTCTCTTTGGAGATTTAAACGAAGTTCGGGATCAAAGTGAGCGTTTTGGCACTGAGTTCAATCGTCCATCGGCTAACAAGTTTAACACTTTTATTGATGACACAAGTTTACTAGAGATCCTTTTGGGAGGTCGGAATTTTACTCGGATGAATAAAGTGGGTTCGAAGATGAGCAAGTTGGACCGTTTCTTGATATCTCAACATGTCACAGATATTTTTCTGGATGTGAAAGTCACAGCTCTTCCTCGTGGATGGTTGGATCATACTCCAATTTTGCTCCATTGTGATAAGATTGATTACGGTCCGGTCCCTTTCAAATTCTTTCATTCTTGGCTGCATCGTGATGGTTTTGATGAGTGTATTAGGAAGGCTTATAATGAGTCCTCGCTTACTAATCCTCATATGCCTTTTCATGAGAAGCTTAAATGGCTTAAGCAGAATATCAAAGAGTGGAATCGCCAAACTAAAACAATGGCGTCTCAGAAAACAAGAGGTCATGAAGAAGATAATTGACATCGGTGAAGATTGACCAATCTGACCTCGGTTAGTGATAAGGAAGATCGTGTGAAGCTTCTCAAAGAAAGGGATGACATACAACAGCTTGAAGACATGGACTTGGCCTTAAAAAGTTGGGGTCAAATGGGATGCTGAAGGAGACGAAAATACAAAATTCTTTCATGGTATTTTGAAGCAAAAAAGGTCACATCAAACAGTTCAAGGTGTTATGATTGATGGCATTTGGGTTTCTAACCCCCACCAAGTTAAAACGGCGTTCTTTAACTTATTCAAAGACAAATTTGATGTTTCTGATTCCTCGTTAGATCTTTCTACTGTTACGCCGCATTCTACCTTAAACCAAAATGATATTTTGGTTTTGGAAAAGAATGTTTCTGAAGAAGAGATCCGGTTGGTGTTTGGGGACTGTGGGAGTCAAAAAGCCCGGGCTGGATGGTTTTTTCTTTTCCTTTTCCTTAAAACGTATTGGGATCTTTTGAAACAAGGCGTGGTGAAATTTGTTAAAGGTTTTTTTGATTCATTTACCATGCCTAAAGGTTCAAATTCTTCTTTTATTACGTTGATCCCGAAGACTGCAAATCCTATTCATATTAAAGATTTTCGTCCAATCTCTTTGATTGGTATGCAATATAAAATTGTTGCTAAAGTCTTGGCTAATAGGCTTTCGAAAGTCATTGGTAAAGTGGTGAGTAAAGAACAATCGTCTTTCATTTCGGGAAGATACATTCTTGATGGCCCTTTGATGCTTAGTGAGATAATGTCATGGTACAAAAAGAAGAAAAGAAATTTGTTGTTGTTTAAAGTTGACTTTGAAAAAGCATTCGACACCGTAAGTTGGAAGTTTCTCGATCACATGTTAGCTAGTCTTGGTTTTGGTAACAAATGGCGTAGATGGATTCACGGTTGCCTTCATTCGGCTAGAGCTTCTGTTCTTATAAATGGAAGTCCCTCTAGTGAATTCTCTATAAAGCGTGGTTTACGTCAAGGTGATCCGCTAAGTCCTTTCTTATTCATTATCATTATGGAAGGCCTTCACAGCGTTAAAAATGCACTCTCTTACGGCCTTATTCACTGGGATTCAATAGGAGATTCGGGTTTTAAATTATCTCATCTCTTTTATGCGGATGATGTTGTGATTATCTCAGATTGGAATAGGCAAGATATGAATAATATCATTCGTGTTCTTCACGTGTTCTATCTTGCTTCAGCTCCTCAAAATAAATGTCTCAAAATCTAATGTCTACGGTCTTGGAGTTTGAACTCGATATTGATGTTTTGGCTCGTGACACGGATGTAGCTCGTGCATCCTTTCTCTTATCTTGGCTTACCTCTGGAGCAAATATGAACCTTATAGCAAATCGCCTTTAATAGCAAGTTTAGGTGCTAAACTTTCTTCTTGGAAAGCAAGCACTTTATCCATTGGGGGTCGCCTAACTTACTGTTCCTTTCTTTGGCTTACCTCTTGGAGCAAATATGAACCTTATAGCAAATTGGCGACCTTTAATAGCGTCTGTTTGTGCTAAACTTTCTTCTGGAAAGCAAGCACTTTATCCATTGGGGTCGCCTAACTCTTATTAAATCAGCTTTTGGAAGCCTCGGATTTATTATATGTCGATCTTTAAATGTCCCGAATCGTTCTTAACTCCCTTGAAGCTATCCGGGCTTCCTTTTTCTGGGGTGGTAGTGTCGAAAGTAGAAAAATGTCGTGGCTTAAATGGGAAAACGTTCTGGCTTCGTTTGATAAAGGTGGGTTAAACATTGGAAGTTTGAAATCTTTCAATTTTGCTCTTCTCCAAAAATGGAGATGGCGTCTTGTTAATAAACCGATTCTATTTGGGCTCGTGTCATTGTGGCTATACATGGTGTGGAAGCAGGTTTTGATATTAAAGGTTGCAATTATAATGGCGTTTGGGCATCCATCATCTCGACATACTCACTGCTTCATTGACGTAACTTTCTCTTGATGAGTACTCTTAGTCGTAAAGTGGGTAATGGTTTATCTATTCGGTTTTGGAAAGATCAATGGAATGGCAATGGCACGTTAATGTCCGATTTAACGAGGTTATATCACCTTGATGCAAATCGAGGATTGCTTACTCGTCGAAAGTAAATGATTCTTGGGTTTGGAATTGGAAGAGGCAAGTCGAGGGCTCCCGTAATGAAGGTGCCTTAGATTCTTTAGTTTTGAGTTGGTCGTAAAGCTTCTCGATGAGCACGATTCATGAGTTGGAACCTTGACAACAATGGCGTTTTTCATGTAACGCGAGTTCACCTTGACTCTTGTTTGCTTCCTTCGGTTCCCCTATGCACCTCGATGGTTCAATATTCTTCCTCGAAAGGTAAACATTTTCATTTGGCGTCTTTCTTTGGGACAGCTTCCTACTGCCTTAATTTATCTTTGAGGGCCTTGATATACCGGTCCATTGTTTTGCCGATGTGTAACAATGTGGTGGAATCCGTGGACCATGTCTTCGTCGTGACTTGTCTTCAAGCATTTGGGTTTAAGAAGATGGGTCGATATTGATATGCCCTCATTTTTCTTCGACCGCCTGCAATGGTTCAAGTTTGGAGATCTTCTGGAGTGATGAAGATCGAGTGTACGCATTTCTCGCAGCGTTATTATGGTGCATTTGGCGTTCTAATCTGTTATTTTCTCCTCTCACTCGTTGAGGAAAAGTGACATTTTCGATTTCATTCGTACTTTTTCTTTTTCTTGGCTTAAAAGTAGAGGGCGTAATGTTAATTGTTGGAACTCTTGGCTTATGAAGCCTTTGTAATTTTTTTCTAGCTCCTTGCTAGAGTGTTTTAATAAATCTGCCGTTCAAAAAAAAATGGATAGTAAACAGTGTAGACCGACATTATTCATTTGATGAAACGTGAATAAATTATTTTGTTTTCTCTTATGTTCGATTAATATCACATGTAATCAACACATTATTAAGTTCATTTTTAAATTTAATAAACCTACAAATCCTTTATTTTATGATCCTCGTTTGATGAGTAAGGATAATTTTGGATAACAAGTTCAATTCAATAAGTCATTCAATGTTTTTTTTTTCTTTTTAAATATTTATTCTAATTTCAGTCCCATTTACAATGACTCTAAACAATAAGTCATTCAAACGACCTAAAAACTACAATGACGACTGACCACGTATATAGCGGATATCGCCCTAAACTAATATGCTAGCCACGGATACTCAATAGCCACGACTAGCTAAGTACATAACAACAATAGTTGGTCGATCTGGCTCCAAACTCACCATAGAGGAGCACAAAGGATCGACCAACGAGGCACACGCCTTCTAAAAGAGTGAGCGAAATAAATACATATCCACTGGTGCCCAGGGACCACGTGCACCCCCATAGAAGCAATACTCCGTCCTCTAGACCTAAGAGGTTAGAGTGGAATTCAAGTCATTAATTGTGTGACTCACCCAAACAGGTGAGGAATCCTTAATGGGAAATGAGTGTTGACCAAACTTTGCCATAAAAAGGTACAACTTGGGGAGCACGCAGCGGCACATATCTCAAGGACAACGGAAGTCAACCAAGAGGACAAGGGAGCTCATATATCGATGTCTCACGTCCTTTTCTCCAACAAGAACATACTATTATCCATTGGGCAATAGAGTTGATCACCACCCGTGATTCGGAGGTAACGCCAAAAAACTTTACCTATAAATACCATGTATTTGGTCATTGAAGGTTAGGTTCCAACACACACATTAACTCTCATATAGCTCTCACTTTCACTTATACCTCCAATAACGAATACTTCTTACGCCCGAGGTTGATCGCGGAAGTTCAATCCATTGAATCTCCACCAAATCAAGATTAAAAGGCGACAACTTTAGTGAGCTAACTTTACCCGTTAATTTATGGTTCATCAACGACCAAAAGAGTTACAACAATGAACAATCCAAACAATCAAAGATAAAACTCTCGCCAGCCAAACCCAACAAACGCATAATCACTCAAGAGCAATCATCTAATAGAGTAAATGGACCAAGTGATAGACAACTGTGTTGGGAGAAAATGACTTCATATTGTTAATTGTTAAAGTTGGAACACTTGTATTGACATTCTCTCAATGGTTTTGTCCACTTTCGTACCAAAAATGTTGTAGAAGAAAAATAAATATCTCGCATACTTTGGTGGATATTTCAAGTTTTGTTAATAGCATATACTCACCCTTGAATGATTTTAGAAGAGCTTAACTCATAAGTCATTCTCCTCAAAGGCAAAGGTTCAAAAAAAGCATACTGCCGCTTGGATGTCACTGAACGAATCAAACCACTAACTACTAACTAACCGTTTTTTTCTTTAAAAAAAAAAAAAAAAAAAAAAAAGGATATTCACAAAAATTAACAGTAATAATTTACTTAGCTAAATGATCACTTGTTGGGAAGTGGATTAAATAGTTAGCGGGATTTTTCTTTTAACCTTCAAAGTAAAACGGTACAAGTTATCTTCTTCGCAGTGAACTTAAATAATACGGAGTATTGACAAAAAAGTGTCTAATAAGATAATTTGAAGTGTTTAATAAATTATGAAGTTTCGATTAAACTCATTTCTAATTATACTATAAGGCAATAGCCTTTCAGCTTGTACTATTCCTTAAAGCATAAAAGAAGAAATTATGACTTATGACAAATCAAGTTCAACCACTATTAAAAAGCTTGTAACTATCATTATTAAAATACGAGAGTTCCTGAGTTCAATTTATGATAGATGAAAAAAACTTAAAAGTGGTCATGTTTACTTTTCCGCAAATAGGAGTGTTTAACATATTTGTCTAACTTATGACCATCGGACCATGTGGTCTGATATGGGCTAACCCAACATTCTTTGTTTGGTTCATATCGACTTGAATGAAGACCCAATGATTGGTTGACTGGACTGCATGTAGCTAGTGCGGCTGTCGCGATTAGTTGACCACGCTATCTTTACTCATAACGTGACAATTAATACCCTTCCAAAACAAAAATACAACCGAGCAACGTTTTCAAAAAAAACAAGGATGAAAAAAACTGTTTTATTGCATAAAAAGCACACAACAGATGTCATTGAACCAAACACACAACTAAACATGTTTAACAACATTCATAATGTTCTTATTTATTGTTGAAAATATTTGTATTAATAAGCCTACTTTTATTTAAGTCACCAACCAATGTGGGACAATTTGCAAGACACAATTTTTTTAATAAAGATTATAAATTGCAACAATATGATTTCAAGTACTTGTTAACAAAGACTATTGGTAACTAAGTATCGCAACAAAGTATGTTTTATGAGTTGATATCGTGTAAAAATCCATTCAAAAATTGCGTTCTTAGACATCAAGTAGGTTGAAAGAGTTTACATGTAAATCCTACTTATAGTTGTTAGTCACACAGTTGATTGATGATCTTATATGTGTTAACGTGTTATACTGTACATAATTGGTTCAGTGCACTAAATTGGGTCAATAGTTTCATGTTGTTTGTTCTTTATTGTGTGTATTGGTTAATTGTCGGTATAATTTCTGACGTTAAGTTTTTGGTGCTAATTCTCAACGTGAACCATTTTCATGATTTTAACAAATTCAAAAGTTACTGATAACTTTATAAGTGATTACCTATGTGATATATTATAAATCAGGCAAACTGTAGTACATAGTGAAAGTTTTTTACTTGAACTTATCATGCCCCTTTCAAACTTTAGTTTTACTTAACAAGTTACTGTTTAGACGATTAGACCTATGACCACATGGGAATTTTTTGTTAAAGTTAGCATGGGCTAGAAAGTGACTTACTATTTATGACACTATAATCAAGTATTCAAGTAGATAATTAGGATAATAGTGAACTAAGTTGATGCATATGTAAGTGTATAAAGGCCGATGTGTATTATTGACTAAATCGGTACATAAATATAAAGAATTCATGGACTATTTTAGATACGGGCTTGAGCTCAAGATCACTTAAAGTTGAAACAACATAATTAAGTATAAAAGAAGAAACTATGAGCTATGACAAAATCCAGGTCAACCACTATAAAACAGCTTGTGATTATCATCATTAAAATATGAGAGATCTCGAGTATAATTTCTGATAGATGCAGAAAACTCAAAAGTGAGCGTGTATGCCTTTCCGTAAAGTGAACATATTGTCTAACTTACGACCATGTGGCCTGATATTGGCTAACCGCTAACCCAACATTCTTTGTTTGGTTAATATGGGCTTGCATGAAGACCCAATGATTGGTTATAGATGACTTGAAGTAGGTAATCAAATCATCCGTCCGCCCAATCCGATTGGGTAATCCTCTGCTATTGTATAAACTACGGTTATTTGAACCCGTGTAACTATCCCAATTTATTCGCGGTTAGTTGACCACGCTATCTTTACTCATAATGTGACAATTAATACCTTCCAAAACCATAACACAACCGATCAACGTTTTCAAAAAAGAAAAAAACAAAAGATGTGAAAAAAGTGTAATGTCAAGTAGGGAAGAAAAAACTGTATTTGCATATAAAAACAATACAATAGGATGTCATTGATGG
>OU343223.1:8721399-8803082 GCA_910596185.1 Chrysanthemum makinoi
TTATTTTTGAAGAAATGTTGAGAATAAATATTTCCATTTTGAGTTTTGTGGGAAGATTTTTACGAAGAACAAATTTGTGAACAAAGATTTTGGTTGACAAATACTCCCCCTCAACAAGTGATATAAACTTTTGAGGTTTTGAAAATCATAAGGGGAAGTACTTGTTCTTTTGAGCAAAACTTTGAAAAAATGAAAGGTTTGATAAGTTTTACTCAAAAGTAAGAAGCTTTCGCTCCTTTTATAAGGATTGTGGCACTGAAGCGTACCATAGGGTCCTTTTATTACAAGTACGGGTTGTACACTGTAATGTGTGCACAAACCATAATGAATAAGTCAAACAGACAAAATCACAATCAAGAGTGTTAAGAGAGTACCCAATGATTACAGACGATCAGCTACTTTCTAAGGACGTTGGTAAGTCGAATCGAAAGTTTGGTCATCCACCCACATAGCTCTTCCAACCGTCGCATCTGATCCCGATGAATCAACCTTTCATCAAAACTAGTGATCAATGAACATCCTTGCGATCCTTTGAATTCCATCTCTTCGTCTGAATAATACCCAACTCAATGTCCTTCAATCGATATGCCAATCCATCTCGAACCATCTTCAGGGTGTATGTCACAGAACTTGTGAATTTCATCAAAAGCCATGAAGCAAGTATGATGATTTTCACTTCGGTAGACAAACCCAAAATTTTGTTTATGAACGATTATGTACTGAGGTTCTTGATTGATTCCGTTGAAGTGTAGAAGTGGTGCGGTTAAATTGAGTTGTTTTTGGTAATATTCGATCCCAAGGTGGAGATCTTCAACACGCTCTTTGATTTGAAGCGTATGAAAACAAGGAATGCAGTAATATACTTGATTTGAATTTCGATTGAGATTCAGGTTGGGGCTTAGGTATGTTGATCCTCACCACCAGTGTATGTAAAGTGATCAATGGTTTTCTCCATTGGTGTTGTGGTTTCTGAATCCCTTGGTTGATCAAATGGTGGTGGCTGTGTAGCTTGTTGTGTAGTGGTGAAAACCTGCTTAACCATTTGTCGAATCATTAGATGGAGTTTCCTTCTTAACAGATTTTGTTGTAGACTTAGTTGCTTCTTTTGTTGATGGAGGTGATGATTGAGATGATGATTTGGGTTTGGTGGAAGTGTCAAGAGGTGGTTTGGAAGACTGTTGAGGTATGTGTGTTGGATTGTCAACTATGTAGTTGTCTGATTCCTTCTTTAACTTTTCCTCTTCAGCTCTAGCAGCTTCTTCAGCCTCTTATCGCATCATTTCCACTTCAGCCACCAAATTATCATCATCAGTGACTCTTTCATGCTTATCATGATCGTAATCTCCTTCGTCAGATATTTCCACATCTTCACCATGCTTTTCTTCTTGCGGTTGTTTTAGTTGTTGTTGTGGTTGCTTCATTAAAACAGTTGTAGTGACAGTGACACCCTGATCCTTACCGGGTTGATTAACCGGATCGGACGGGGTAAGAGTTGTTTGCAATGGATCTTCCATAAATGGAGGACTACTGCTTGACCCTCCCTCGCCCCACCGGGTTGATTAACCGAAAAGGTTGAAGCATGGTATTCCATCCTTTTCTGCTTTAATGTCTTATGAAATTGTATTTCCTCATCCATTGAATCATACGCATCATCAGGATGACTTTGTGAGCATGAATTTGAATGGATGTTGCAGAAGGATGTCCACAGCAATTCTGCAAGATGATTCAAAGCATATGAAGTTGTTGAAGACGACCCGGAGATTGTTCTTGCCAATTGTTTTGTCGTATCCAGCTGGGAATGTGTTTGCCATTGAGAGCTCATCTAGGGCATTGATGTTTGCTTGATTTGTAGCCATTTTGTGATCTGAAAGATACTGAAAGATATTAGATAAAAAGACAGACATATGGAAACACAATGTGTTTGTTTTAGTCTGATTTATTATCTAATTCCTTGTTTGATGGTAACATTTTTATGTTAGTCACAAGTCCTAAGTCACATTTGTCCAATTGATTGAAGTTGATGTGATAAGTTATGTGAACGTATTAATTTTGAAATTTCAAAGTCCAAATCTTCACTTAACACACAACATATAAACTTTTACAAGCATAAGCGTAACATTAGATAATAGTGACATATGAGTAACATTTAACAAGTAACATATGCGTAATAGGCCAAAATGTAGTGAACCTGGTTTATGTGTAACAAGGATCCTTATGCGTAAGAAAGGAGCTTATACGTAAGAGTAAGCTAAAGCGTAATACCAAGCTTATGCGTAAGAGTTTCTTACGCGTAAGACAAGTTCAAAGGCTTTAGGTTTACGCGTAGGAATAAGCTAGATGTTATGCAAAAAGTTTACTCGTAAGAGTAAAGCTTATGCGTAACAAGCCTTGTTTACGAACATCTTTCCAAGATACACGTAATCCATCAGAGACCTCTTATGCGTAACGTGTTAAACATAAACATGAAAACATGATTGCAGTTTAATTCCAAACATCTTTTAGATTACAAAACAAGCATAAGAACATATCGATACACACAGTAAAGACTTAGGCGTAAAATTACTTAAACCCTAAACCCTTAATCTACGCGTAAGAGATATAGCTACACAAATCAAACAAGAATGTTTCTGGAGTGTCCTAGATGTCATATGAGTGCAATGGAACAAGATTTAACACATTTCCACCACAGTAATCGAAGATTCATGGGAGATGAACCCTAAAAACTTAAAACTTAAATTCTTACAGTTTAGATGTTTCTGGGCTAATTTAAAGGTTCAAAACATGCATATATTCTTATTCTAACACTTTCTTGACCACCTAATAACATATCACATAATAGAAAAACCCTAGATGAGCGCAAGAACCCTAGAATTCAAATTAATGAAATTTAAGATTCGGGATGGTTTTGGACAATTGAAACACGTTTAATAGACACTAAGAAAGGTTATAACATAACTCATTTCAATCCAAACACTTTTATGCATAAACAACCAATTCGTTCGAGTGAAAAATTTTCCAAAATCAGTTTAAAGAGTTTTAACCGTTGGATTTGAAAGATTTTTGAAATCCTTGTTAAGAATCTTGATCAAAACAATTTAGAACATATAGATTATGAACAGCGTGAACGGGTTTTGAAGATTTGATTTGGGCCGTTTGATCTTGGTGGTTTAGGAGTAAATGCACATGAAGTGGTGCGTTGAATCTGTTAGGTGAATAATTTTGTTAAAATTAATTTGCCAAGTAGACGCATTCAGTCCCTCAACCTTAAAGAGGTTCCAACCAAGATCCTTTAACTTCTGTTTAGGTTAGACAAAACACTTGTAAGGCAAGAAACTTAACGATACTCCCCCTCGACTTTTGAAATAATCAATTTTGAAAAACATTTGAGTCCGAGGAGAGTATTTGACAAGAAACATATCCACCATTTTAGAAGAAACAACATATTTTAGGTAACATGCAAGTACAAGGTTTTATGAAACAGAAAAATACTTACTTTCTCCCCTCAACACTTGTTCGGGAAAATAATGAAAGTTTTGATAGAACAAGGTGTTGACGGAAGATTTGTACTTGCCATGTTGAAAGAAATTAGATAGGAGAATATTTTTTGAATTTTATCAGATTTTATATTTTTGTATTTTGTTTTTTGAAAATATTTACAAAAGAGGTTTTGGTGTTCGAACTGTTTTAAGAATGTTTTCAGAGTTCATCCAGTTCCTCTTGAGTCAAACACCGCATACCAATCCGGTGTACCAACTCATTAAACCTAGCAGGAGCTAAGGCTTTGGTGAGAAGATCTACCATTGGTATTCAGACCCACAAAATATAATTCAACAAAGCACTCGTTCCACGTGCTCCTTGATGAAATGATATCGAAGATTGATGTGCTTTGATTTCAATGTTGAACGAGTTGCACGAGATGGCAATAGCACTTCGATTGTCGTAGTACATCGGGATTCTGTAAAATACGTAACCATAGTCTTTGAGTTGTGTTCTCATCCAAATGACTTGAGCACAACACGCACATGGCGACATATTCTGCTTCGGTTGAGGACAGCGATGTACAATCCTGCTTCTTTGATGACACCAGTTTATCACCAAGAAATTGTAAAGCTCCTGAAGTACTTTTCAGTGAATCTAAGCATCCTGCGGGTCAGCCGCCGAGGAGCTTGTTTGAGTACGCATGAGCTTTGTTCAGTTTGTAGACATGGTTCGGGAACGCGGATCAACGAATCCTTCTGGCCGGCTGACATAAACCATTTCTTTCAGTTGACCATTCGAGAAAGTAGCTTTGACGTCCATCCTGAAATACCGTTATATTCATATGAGCTGCGAACGCGAGAAAGATCCGAACAGCCTCAAGACGAGCAACCGGAGCAAATGATTCTTCAAAGTCAATACCCTCTTCCTGTCTATAACCCTTAGCCACTAGACGCGTGACTTGTTTCGATTACGTTCCCTTCATCATCCAATTTGTTTTTCCAAATCCATTTGAGACCAATGACGTAGACCCTGTTGGTCTTTCAACCAGTTCCCATACTTCAAGACGTTTGAATTGGTTGAGTTCTTCTTGCATGGATTCAATCCAGTTGTCTTTTGTCATTGCGTCTTTAATGTTTTAGGTTCAGATTGGCAGACAGTGAGTGCATAAATGCAATGTTCACCGTCTGTGTGAAGACGCTTGTCTTGTTACTACCGGGTTGATTCGGGTTGCCAATTATGTTTTCAAGAGGATGGTCTTTTGTCCAACGGTGTGTAGAGGGTTGATGTTGGTATACATTGTGCAGATTTTGAGGATTCAAATGGCTTGTAGATGATTCCGCAACATCAGGTGCAACAGTTTCATTGGCAAACGGGTTAAAGAACGCATTTGGATCAAAATCTGCAGATGGGGGTACTTCATTAAGAACATCATCAGCTGGTTCACGCGTCGTTGATGCGTTTGTTCAACTGTTGTTGTAGAGTCAACTGGTGGTGCTTCTTCAACCGTAGTTGTAGTAGCGGTGTATCGGTATTGGAATATGATCGGTTGTGCGCGGAAACATCGGATACACCTGGAGCACGTTCATCAATGTCATCACTGAACAGCGGAGCAAATATCTTTTCCATTTGTTGACGAGTAAGTGGGCTTGTATCCTGATGATGGGATTTGAGGGAAGTTTAAACGGTTGTGACCGGGTTCCAAGTTGTTATGCTCAGAAGCCATTTCAGTAAGCTCATCAAAATTAGCATGAATCGTTTCCATAACATGCTTTGTACGACGATTCCAGATCCGGTAACCTTTAGAGTTCTCAGTA
The DNA here is from genome assembly GCA_910596185.1 of Chrysanthemum makinoi. Lineage (NCBI taxonomy): Eukaryota > Viridiplantae > Streptophyta > Magnoliopsida > Asterales > Asteraceae > Chrysanthemum > Chrysanthemum makinoi. The sequence continues at coordinate 8,726,694 of OU343223.1, forward strand.
TCCAATAAAGACTCCAATGTCAGCTTTGGCTTTGAGCTTTCCAAAGTCATCACGATCATTATTTGGGTAGCAAAGGGATCCAAATATATGAAAGTGTTTGAGGTTCGGTTTTCTGTTGTGGATAAGCTCAAAAGGTGTTTTGTTATGGCGTTTTGTAATCATTGAACGGTTCTGAGTGTAGCATGCAGTTGAGACAGCTTCAGCCCACAACTAATCTGGAAGTTTAGTATTGATTAACATTGTTCTGGAAGCTTTCTCTAACGTTCGGTTTCGTCTTTCAACAACTCCGTTTTGTTCTGGGGTACGTGCAATGGATGTTTGATGCTCAATTCCCACTTTCTCATAATATTCCCGAAGAGTTTGATTCACAAATTCAGTTCCTTTGTCTGTTCGAATTTGTCTGACGGTGTTCCGGAGCTGAATTTGAATTTTTGTGAGAAAGGTGATGATCATCTGTGGAGCTTGATCTTTACTTCAAAGAAAATAAACCCAAGTCCATCTTGAGTAGTCATCAACAATTACCAAGATGTAGCGTTTGCCATTAATCGTCTGCACGCGCATCGGGCCACATAAAAAATCCATGTGAAGAAGATGAAGCACATGCTGAGAGCTGTATTCCACCTTTGAAGAAAAATGGGCACGAGTGCTTTTTCCTTGTTCACAGGCTGAGCAGAGGTGATCTTTAGAATACCGGAATCTCGGAAGACCTTCAACAAGTTTGTGTCGAGCAAGGTTGGTGATGGTTTGAAAGTTTAAATGTGAGAGACGACGGTGCCATAGCCAAGATTTTGTAGATGTAGCCTTTGACAGTAGATAGATGGGAGACGAAGCAACCATGTCTTGCATTGAGATTGTGTACAGACTAGAATTGCGAGAGCCAGACATAAGATCGTTTCCTTGTAGATCACGAATGAAACAAGTTTTCTCCCGAAAAGCAACTTCCAAATCTCCATCACAGAATTGACCGACAGAAAAGAGATTATGACCAAGGCCTTCCACATAATAAACCCTGCTAATTTCGATATTGCCATTGATATAATCTTTGTAGCCCATGATAGCTGCGAAGTGATCCTTCCCGAATCTGACAGTGCCAATGAACTTTGGAACAAAGTTTGATAACAATTTAAGATTGCATGTCATGTGTCGGGAACATCCGCTATCAACATCCAAAGGATGATCTCAGTCACCTGCATTACACACGGACGACACAGATGGAATAGAAGTAGATGTGGAACCCGAAGAGTTAGAGGGTTCCGAAGCAGTTATAGTTGAAATACACCCATTAATGATTTTAGGCATCCATTTAAATCCTAGTGTATTATGTATCCATTTCTGCCATCTCCAACTAGTTTTAGCTTTAGTCTTAGTGAATTCACTAGGTGGTACTACATTCCTTGGAGGTGAGACTGGAGCTACAGAGACATCAATGCATTTCTTAGAATCTAAAGAGGGCGGTTTACCAAGTACAGACTTAGAAGCATTAGTGGACCTAGAGGTATTCCGGGTCTTAGGATTCCGTAAACGAGACAAGATAGCTCTAGCAACACATTTGTCATGACAATCAGAAAGCATACTTTTACGACAAATAACACAAGAAGCATCAGACTGAATATCAAAAGTACTTAAAGGTTTAGCATTCGTTACAACACTTTTTCCATTACATTTGTCAGACGCAATATCTAAAGTGGGTGCAACGTGAGTCTTATTCAAAGTCCTAGGGTTTTCTTCTACTTCAGCATTTTTTATTGTTCTTTTCTTCGGTCGCAACTTCCTATTCTTCCTTGTATTGCTCCTAGGCTGTGAAGTGCTAACATTTCGAAAAGAGGCAACTATTCCTGTTTCAGTAGAGGGAAGCACATTAGTGTCTTGTGGTTTATCAGTAGGCATTCTGGGTTCACTTTTGCTAAGTGTTACAGGTGCAATTTTCTTAATGATGCTAGGCTGAACTTGTTCATACTTTCCTAACATCTCCCTTAACTTAATGATAGTGTGCACACCAAATCTTGATTTTCAGAATGAAGATTTCCAGCAAAATTCATGACTTCTTTAGTGTGTGCAAGATAATGATCAAGTTCGTTTGATGCTTCAGCACGAGTCTGTTTAAGTAAATCAAATATGACACCATATTCCTTTTTAACTTTTACAAGTTCTTGTTCATATTTTGAGATTTGACATTTCAAAGACACGTTTTGATCATCCAGTTGCTCAAATTTTGGATTGCAACTGGTTGATTTTGCTTTGCAAAGCAAGTTCACGATTTTGACAATCTTTTTGACACCATTGAAGACGAAGTTTTTAATTTGAAAGCTCGTTTAACAGTCTTTCATTTTCAACTTTTAAAGACTCGATCTAATGCACCGTATCAGTATTCACAACAATATCAACAGAATCAACAGAATCAGCAGAGATATGATCGATGCATATGCAAGATTGTAATAACACAAGATTATTGATATCAACACATATAACATCTTCCAAGAGTCGATCAACATCTTTTCTCAACATTTCTTTTACGCTTAGTATTTGAAATCGATGTTTCTGTTTTCTCGAAAACTGTTTTCATGAGACCAAGTTCCTTGTGAAAATCCCTTTCCCAATATAGTGCACAAGTTTTCAAATTTTTGACATGGGGTAAAATTCTTTTCTAATGAATATCTCTTTGTTCTCGTGCCATTGGCGATTGAAAATGTTGAACTTTTATTTCAGAATGAAATTCAATCTCAAGTTCCAATATTTTGAGGTCAGATAAGAAAGTGTCAAAATATTTGATAACGCGACAACTTTCGGCTTTAGTTTTTACTTCACTAAGTGAAGGTAAAGGACCATTAATTTGTGCACCATTGTGTTGGGGACTAACTTCAGAAACTGGTGTGATAACCAAAGGGTTGTTAGAAGTATCTTGTTGTGTGACAAAAGTTACGGCTTTTGAATAGTTAAATGGTTTGTTATAAACGACATTTTCCATTTTTGACCGACTTTCGTCATCAGCATCTAATTCCTCCATGCGATTATATTCAACAACAGTTATAATTGAATCATCAATTCTATTTTCTGCACTGTAAACTTCAGGGTTTGGTTTGAATGCTCTGTTTGAAAACTTAGGTTTGTAATCAGCAAGATTCAGTCCATATCCATTTGGATTTGGTTTGAAAGCAAACTTTTGAATCGTTGTGATTGATTCACCACGTTTATAAACAACATTTCGAAACTCTTTGATTTTTTTTTGTAAGTCGACAATTTCTTCAAGATAGTTATCTATTCGTTTCGTAGAATGCTTTTTGTACTCAGAGAACTATTTTTGACAAGTTAACAACTCAGCCTTGGCTTTTTGAGTTTCCAAAGTAAGAGCGTTAATTTGTTGTTTATGTTCATGTTTCAGTTGTTCTATTTGAGACAACAAAGCATTCTTGGATGCGGCTAGATCACGTATCTGTCGTTCTAATGATTTTTCATTTTGATGAGATTTAGCAAAAGCGACTTCAAAACCTTGTTCCCGTTTTTCTTGATTTTTAAAAACGTTGATTTGTCTGATTAAGCATTCGTTATCCCTAGTTAACAGTGCATTTTTATCCATTAATTGCTTGCAAATTACCAACCGAGATTCTTGGTCTTTAATTAAGGTCAGGAGCTCAATTTCTCTATTAGACAAAAGCTCATTTTGTTCAACGTGAGTCTCAACATGATCATTATTTAGATCCTCAAATATAACCTCGGAGTCAACTTGATTATCAATATTAACCATAAGGTTATCTTGACCGTCAAATATAACTACGGGATCTATTTGATAATCATCGGAATGAGATGTAGATGGCTCATGTTGAACTCTCTGATCCTTGTCGGATGGAGAAATTGGCGGAGAGATCAGATCATGAATGAGTGTATTTTGTTCCGATACCTGAGACAAGCCATCGACAATGGGCCCTGTGTCACTCATGTGTAGAGCTTGCATTTGTGCCATCAACATCACTGCCGCATTAGCCCGCAAGTCCTCCATATCATCATCGAATCTGCATCTCCGCCATAAAGCTCTATTCCTTGTTGGTAAGAGTTCCACCAGCTTCATCCTTGAGAGCCAAGAGCAAAGCCTCTTTGAAATAAGCACCGCCTCTTGTCCTCGGCTTAGGGCATGTATTATCCAGATGACCCTTCTCATTACAGTTATAACAACGAAGACCATTAACCCCATTTTGAGCATTCCCTTGTTCAACCACTTGAGCCCTTTGTTGTTGCGGAGCACCCATGTTATTCCTTCCCAAAGCATTAAACCCTGGACCACCTCCCATCTGACGAACATTACCACGATTCTGAACTTCAACTCTTCCATTGTTAACCACAGCCTGATTCCTTGTGTTGGATGAGGTACGAATGCGATTGTTGGATTTTTGGAATATCGGTCGAAGGCTCTAGCAATCATGACAAATCCTTGCTGCAGGGCATCAAAAGCTTCAGTATCCTCATTTGATTCACTATAAAGTGCTTGATCGGTGTTGTTGTTGTATGGAACCAATTGAGTTTCTTGAGATTGTTGCTGTGACGGATTATATGGTGTAATTGTTGCAGTTGGTTGAGGAGCGGGTTGAGGAGGAACACTAGTTTGAGCCCACAAAGCAAGTTGTTGATTGTCCTGAAGTGACTGTGGAGCCTGAGTCCACGGATAGCCCTTTCTTTGTCAACTTCTTTTTGGTGCGGCTTCAAATAGTCGTACAACAATCCGTATATAGCATGATGAAGATTCTTAGCTTGACGGAGAAAAATGACATACTTCTCCCATTCCGGACCAAGACTACTTAGGAACTTAGTGTTGACAGCAATTCGTGGCATGATGATATTGTTTTTGTCCAAATCATTGATGATGTCTGAAAAGCGATGATGATATGACTCTAATGTCTCTCCTAGTTCAATCATGAAGTGTTCATAAGCCAAGTAGATTTTGGATTCCATGTCTTCCTGATTGAGTGTTGTGCCTACCATAAGAAGATGAATATGTTCCCACATTGCTTTAGCTATCTTTTGAGCATCAACACTTCGAAGGATCGGATTGGGTAATCCCAAAAGGATGTATTGCATTGCTAGTTCATCGGCTTCAAAATGTAGAAGTTCATCACCTGTGAGGTCTGAGATAGTTGCAATGTTGGTGACAGAATCTCTTGGTGGATTGGCATTAGGATTTGCGGGTGTGACAACAGGAGGCATCTGAAATGGACCTTCCATAATGACCTTCTTTAAGAACTTTCCATGTGGCTTCTTTAGATCACAAAACCTAAAGAACCTTATCACCCATTGATCATAATTACCGAGAGTGAGCATTGGAGATCTATCAAGTGAGCCAGCTTCATGAATTGATTGTTGGCTACTTAAGGCTTCACACATCTTGCCAAACCATGTCGGTTCCTTCATAGTACTCCTGGATGGATGTTGATTGTATAAGTTTTTGTAAGGTTGTACTTGAAGAGTAGGTGGTGGTTGAACCATTTGTGGAGTATGTTGTTGATTAAATTGTTGTTGATTAAATTGTTGATGTTGTGGACTTAGTTGTTGTTGTTATTGATTATAAGTGTAAGGAAAATAGTTAGAGTATGGTGGTTGTGACATGTTGAAAACTTGTGTTGTGAAATGGATCTTTGTAGTCGAATGAAACGTTGTTGATGAAGAATCCTTAGGCGTAGAAACCAAGTGTAGGAAAAGTAACACTTAAGCGTAAAAACACCAAACTTACGCGTAAAAGTGATATTTACGCGTAGGAGTAGCTTACGCATAAGAATTGAGAAACACTAAAGTTATGCGTAAACTGAAAGTTAAGCGTAGAAAACTTAGGCGTAGGATTAGCTAATGCGTAGACGAGCTTAGGCGTAAGACGAATCTTATTCGTAATGAGTTCTATGCATAAGTTTGAGCTTATGCGTAAGATTAGGTTTTGCCTAAAAATCTTTTACACTATCTCAGTGCAAAGGATATCCAAAGTCGAAGTGTTTTCACGCTTATCCAAGCAAGAAAACACTGAGTAAACCACGAAAACTGAAGATCGATCCAAGGAGAAGTTACACGTAAAAATAGGGTTTTTATACGCGTAAAACTTGACCAAAATTGATTTCTGCCCAATGATGTTTTTAAACCAGATTTTTGTGATGAAACAGGTTCAATATCACCAAAATAACATAAAAGTGTGAAACTTGATGATCCAAAACTTCTAAACACGTTACGCGTAGAAGAAACCACACGTTTAAAACCAAGCTTAAAAACAATGATCCACACGTAAAGTTTGAAACTTTTTGCCAAAAACAAATATTTTAACACCTAAAAACGTTGAAAGTACAAGAATCTTGGATTAAAAAGTGTAACAAATGAGTTTTTAAGCGTGACAAAGTGATAAACTGTTTTTACGCGTAAGACCGAAACTTCAAAAAAAACAAAATCTTTCACCCAACTATTTGGCTTAATGATACCAATGTAGGTTCCCATTTTAGTAACACAAGCATCAATATAAGAAATAGAGAAGAGAAGTGATCGGATGAACAACACACACACACACACACACACACGTATGAATATGTGAAAGGTTATGCGTAAAGTGAAATGTGAATTGAACAACCAACCCTCAAGTGAGGGTTATACAAGAGTATTTATAGGAGGGAACTAGGGCAACACTCCAAGTTCCCATCCTTTTACTTATTGGGCTTGGCCTAGGCTTATGGGCTTTCTACATAAGCCTAGCCTTGATTACTAACATAAAAGCCATATTAAGCTAACTATTACATATGAATCACTAACACTTGAGATATGGTTTAGGAGTGATTTCGACATATATATAAGTAATAGTTTGTAGGTTCGCGCTTCTCCTCAAGAGAGCTTCGAATAAGCCTTTATGTGTCCAAAATAGAGTTGATGTGAATGAGATATCATGTCTCAAAGTTAAGCATTCGGTACCATGCTTAAAGAGGAATTTTGAATTGTTTTCTATCCCACATCGGTGGGATGAGTAAACATAGAGGGAGGTTATTTTGTATAAATAGATGCCCTAATTCCATAGGTTTAATACACATCAAATCAATAGTTATTATTGATTTCCAACATATGGAATACGCACTTTAAGATGAAATTCCGTGCAATTTAGTTAAGTCCGACAAGACAATAACAACTTATCTTTTGGTCAGTTGTACCGGGAAACAGACGGCTTAATATGTTTTAAGGGAAGCGTGTCAAACACGTGCATCGGCTTTTAGTGCTTCTTTGTTGATCTCTATTGGTGATCAAGTAAGTCTTTTGACTATTTTATTATTTTATTTAATTATCGTTTATCTGCTACATTCTCGTTTGTATTTAATTTTCTCGTTATTTATTTATCAAGTTAATTTTATTTATTTTAATTTAGATTTTATTAATAAAAGTGTAACCGCTTTCCCTACAAGATCCTCGTAGTCGCTTTTCGACCTTTCACCGCCACTTCCAACAGTGGTAGGACCAAGAGGGTTTCCCACGAAAGTGCCTTTGAACCACATGGATTGTTACTCCGTAGTGTAAAATTTGGTCAAAATCCCGATTTAATAAAATGAACCATGTCCAAAAGTTTTATGTTACAAGTCATCTTCTTTTTTTTAACAACAAAAGGGACGAAGCCCGCAAAAACTTTAAAACATATTATCCCTCGCAACGGAGGTAATTACATATGGGAAACTAACATCCCAAAGAAAGTTTTCATGAGATTGAAAAGCTATTTTAGCAACAACATAAGCGGCTAAGGCTATGTTTATTTTTTTTGTTAGCTAATAGAATGAGTGGGTCCCTCTTCCTTTGTAACCACTGAATGAGGAGGAGTGATGCTTTTACTCTCTTATAGCCACAAATGATACAAGGAAATTTAGTGGGCCCATCTAAAAATTAGTGGGACCAAATAGCAATTCAGATGATACAAGGAAAAAGTAAACAAGCCCTAAGTTACATTTGCGCTTAACCCGTGAGAAAGAAATAGCAAGTTAGGATGCCCATATTCTAATGTCGGCCACAAAAGCATATAACGACAAAGGAGGATCATCTTCTAAAGAAGCAATTGAAATGGTTAGTTTACAATTCGACTCAACTATTACATTTTGCCAAGCATAAGTAAGAGCTAGACATTACATGCGCTTGATGGCTAAGAGTTCAAGAAGTGAGTGGATTAGAGGTAGAAACTATTTTACTCTAACTTAAAATAATAGATCCTTCAAAGTCTCAAGCACAATGATACCCGAAAATGCTCACCGATATGTAGGATGCATCACAATTGAGCTTCACACGATTACATAAAGTGGGGTCCACCAAGTGAACTCTCATGGGATTCATCATTATTAACCGAAACACGAGATAAAGGTAGCGATGATGGAAACAATACTTTGTTGTAATGGGTCCACTACTGCTTACCTAATGAGGCTTGAACTTTTGATCTCTTGTGAGAAGGTCATGCACATGCACATGACCATTAGAGTGCAAGGTGTATTTACGCCTATAACGGATACAAGCGTCACGTCAAGATGTACCTTATAACACTCTAATAATATAAACACCCTACGATAAATGTCTTATAACACACTACAAAATATACCCACCCCTAAGAAAGGAAGGAAAAAAAAAAACCCTCGAAAACAGGAGTTACCGGTTGGCGATGGCACCCATAACGGGCCTATGGCGCCATAGGTGCAGCTTTTGGGCTATAATGAGCTACCAGTGCCATGCACCATGCTCTTAGCAGTAATCGGTCGCCTGGCCAGCCGAGTGAAATATACCCCTTATAAGCAAACAACACAATTTATTTTAGGGGTTTGGAACACGGTCATGCAAGGTGGCTCATCCCCACACCGATTTTTATTCATTAAATAACATGTTACAATATGAGGAGATAAACTCCAAATAACAAGTTCAACATTGATCACCTAAAATGATGTCTTCTATGCGCTTTTCAAGTAAAAGCATCAATTATCTTATCAGAGTTTGGTTCAATAAAGATCAAAGAAAAACTAAATATCAAATAAACCATTCTCAATCATTCATTTTTACATCAAAACAATAAAATAAATTTTCACCTTCATTTTTAAAAACTAAATATCTCAAAAACCATTGATCGTTAGACGAAACTAATCATACCATCACGACAAGCATAAAATTACCTTTAATTTGATATCTCATATCATATACTTTCGACGAATTTTTTTTCTGACTTTTTTGTGGGTTAAGAGTTTATGGTTAGGGTTTAGGGGTTTGACTTTCTTACGGTTTAGCGGATAGGGTTTAGGGTTTTTTGTTTTAGCGGTTAGGGTTTTAGGGGTTAGGGTTTTTAGGGGTTTAAGGTTTTAGAGGTTTAGGGTTTTAGGGTTTAGGTTTTTTAAGGTTTAGGGTTTTTTAGGGTTAGGGTTTTTTAGGGTTTAGGGGTTATGGTTTTTAGGGTTTAGGGTTTGTAGTTTAGAGGTTGTGTGAGCACAAAAGAGTATTTTTAAAATTTTTGTTTATAGTTTAATATATCGAAACCCTAAAAACGATAAAAATAAGTTCATCGAAAGTATACAATATTAGATCTCTATAGAAAGATAATTTTATTCTTGTCGCAATGGTATAATTAATTTTATCTAGCTATTAACGGTTTGTGAAATATTAAATTTTTAAATATAAGGGTGAAAGTAAATTTAATTAATTTGATCAAAAGTGAATGTTTGATATTGATCCAATTGATCTTTAGTTTTTATGTGATCTTTATTGATCTCACCCCTATCTTATCAAAATCGACATTTGCTAAAAAACTACATTTAATACTCACGATCGATAACCCGTTCAGCCTCTCTTGACTCATTGTACTCCGCAGATAATACGTCAACATCTTTGATTTTTAAAAGCTTCTTTCTACGGATGCTACCGTGACTGGAATGGTTAATAATATCTCGTATGCGAGTAAAACATTCGGGAACATATCCATTTTCTTCGTAAACTCCATGATTTGAATGGATGTCTAAGGTTTTTCTCCCTCGTATGCTCCATTAGGCAACATGTCCTGCAAAATTTGTAACTCCATACACAAATCATTCCAATTAATATCACAATTTTTATCATTTGTCAAACCAGATTCAAGATTTGAACAACATTTTTTCAAGTTGTTATTATCTAAATAAGCTAATTTTGATGCGTCAAACATGAAACCAAAGATAGCTTCAAAATATTTCATTTGCTCAAACCTGCTATTTAATTATGTAAGACATATCAACTAAAACAAGAAAGTAATCAGTTCTAAAATTCTCTTAAGCAGATTTTTGTTCTCTTTTAGTATTTGGAATCTCATAAAAAAAAATCATACAAGGAGCAAGTTTTATAGGAACTAAGGTTCAACTACAATGGTTTCCACAATTTGTTCGGCTTGAAAAATAGCATTTTCAAATCCACTTTCCCTATAATTTTCAAAATAACTAACGAGTCCCTACAAATTTTTAATTACAACATCAATAAGCATATCCATGGACTGTAACTTTTTACTAACTAAATTAATTTTAAATAAAATATCATACAAAATGAGCAAACTTAAAACAAATTCAAAACTTAAAAATTCACCATTTTCAAATGATAGAGCATCTCTACACAATTTTTTGTCATCACTTACTTTAGCTAATTTATTTAGAGCTTCTTTTATTTGAGAAAGTTGAGTTTTTATAGTATTAACACTTTCTATATGACTTTCTCATCGAGTAGCACACAATGATTTTAGAGTCAATTTATCACTATAACAATTGAATCACTCCACCGTTTCATGGAACTTGAAAAGACATTATAAGTATATTGTTTGATATGTTCCAAAAACGAGGTTTGTTTTTTCACAAGAATTTGTAATATCATATAATACTAAATTAAGAAAATGAAACCACATGGCATAGAAAAAGCTCTTGGGTTTATATCAAGTAATCCTTTTTAAACACCTTGATGTTTTTCCTTCATATTAGATCTATTATCTTATCCTCGTCCTATAAATATTTAATATCTAAATCAAAATATTTCAAAACATCTTGTAGCACATTGAAAAGACCTAAACCTGATGTATCTTCTAAGACCAAATACTCTGAAACACACTCTTCTACTTGTATAGTAGAACTCGATACATCAACACATCTAATTATTAAAGTCATTTGTTCTTGCAAGCTTACATCGGGAGTGCATACGAGAATTACTTAATACTTAATAATATCTTGCCTCTTTAATCTTTTTAATTATTTCATTTTTTGTCTCGGATGCCAACATTTCAATTAACTCATTTTGAATTTTTATGACTTAGATAATGATAGTGAGTTTTTTTTTTTCTTTAATTCTACAAAAAATGTTCTTTTATGACAGGATCAAACTCAGCAATCACTTGAATTATGCCTAAACCGTTTCTATTAGATTTTTATAGAGATTTTCATTTGAACCACAAAAAGGCGCATCATATTCTGCTAGACATTTCACAACAGTAATTATTCTAATTAAAACTTCATTCCAATGTGTGGTATCTTTTTTTATAACTTCTTGTAACTCTTTATCATTTGTTTGATTTGTATTTAACCTCACCTGCAACTCAGACAGAGTTCTCACATTAATCATATGCTTAGAACTAGTTTCATAGAACTTTAAAGTTTTGCTAAGATGTTTCCAATCATTTATTCATTTGTTTTCTAATTGACTTCTAGATCTAGCAGTTGTAAATAACTTACAACAAAAACAAAATACTTTATCAAGCTCTTTCGAGTAAATCAACCATTTTCTATCATAAGAATCGGCATTTCGTAACTTACGTACATAATGTTAACAAGAAAAGTGTCTACCAAATCTATCTTTTTTTAACATGTTCTTGTTATCTCTCTCTAGCCCCTTGATCATTAGTTTAGGTTATGCAATCTCCCTTTATGAGGTGTTGGGTTTTGCGGTTAGGGGTTGGGTTTTTCTAGCTCCTTTGCCGCCTTGGTGGTCATGGATGGGTGAAGCATGGATTTCGGTGGTCTGCTATGGTTTAACCGATCAGTATGGCGCTATGGTTTGGTGGTGCTATTAGGGTTTCATATTTTCATTCATACATGGTGGTGGTTGTGCGGCTAGGTTGTCTATGGAATCCGGTTAGGGTTTCTGGCTCGCTTTGTCGTTTTGGTTGTTCCTGCTCATGGTTGGAGATGGTGCGGCTAGGGTTGGGAAATTGGGTTTCTTTATTTTTACATTTAGATTGTAATTTAAATGTAATTGGTTTTTCAAGCTTAGCAGTTGTGGTTGTTCTCAGTGATAGCAAGATTTGCTCAGTTACATTTATAGAGTCAAATCGCCTATGTAACGGGCTGAGGGCATGGGATTCACCCATGTCAATTGTACTTCATAGTTTTTGGTGTAATATATTTACCAGGGTTTAAACCCTTTTACCCAAAAAAAAATCTATCTTTTGGATAATTTATATTAGTTTCTCTAACAACTCCTTTGCTTACAAGTAACTCTTTTATGTTTGAATATAAATTATCCCAAACTCTTACATCAAAAATATTATGATTAATCCCATCAACATAACAATTTTGAAGACTCTTGTTATTTTCTTCAATAAGATTTGCGTTATCTTCACTAACATTAACCACATCATTGTCTAGATTTTCATTATTTATAGGATTTTCATTATCATCATTGGCGTTAATCTCATCATTTTCTAGGTTTTCATTGTTTATAGGATTTTCATCATTTCTATTAACGTTAATGATAATGATCTAAAACATACGTTTTTAGAGGGTCATTTAAGCCCTAAATCGACACATTTTATATCCGGTAATACTTAAAATCGTGCATTTTCACATTTTAGGTCTTTTGAAAGCAAAATGCTGGAATGAAGCATATTTGGATGAAAAGGAGCAAAGACATCAAGAAAATGGAAAAGTCAAGATCAAAGGCCATTCAAAGTTCGACGGCCACAACCAAAGGGCGACGCCGTCCCTATATAAGAGTTTTGATCAAAATACACATGACGCTCGAACAAATTCTCGGTTCTACAACCCGAGGGCGCACGCCTTAAACTCGAAGGCGCCTCCCTCATTCTCCACACCATACCAAGAACCAATCTCGATAACGCCCTTCATGAAGACCGACGGCGCCACACATTTCAACCGACGCCGTCCCCAACGATGACTTGGCCCAAATGAAACCCCAATGATGGCACTGGCGCCACTAGCAAAAGATGACACCGTCGCATTTGTAAATCTATATATAGAATTCGATTTTCCTGTATTTGAAGAGGTAGAACTTTGGAGAGCAAACCCTAATTCAGTTGTGTTAGGTCACTAGATTTACAACACAAGCTTAATAGAGAAGAGATAGAGGCGGTTGAACACGATAAACACACACACACACGTTAAGAGTAGCACGGTTAGGCATAGAGTGAAAGTGAATGAATAAAATGAACAACCAACCTTCAAATGAAGGTTATACAAAGGTATTTATAGGAGGGAAGCTAGGGCAACACTCCTAGTTCCCATCCTTTTCCTTATTGGACTAGGCCTAGGCTTATGGGCCTTTTACATAAGCCTAAGGCTAATAACAAACATAAAGGCCATAATTAAGCTAACTATTACATGTTAATCACTAACACTTGATTAAGGTCTAGGAGTGATTCCAACAATCTCCCCCTAAGTGTTGGTGATGAAAACTATAAACGGTGAAGGCGTTGATGTAATAGTAGCATTGATGTCTTCTCGACATTCTTCTTCTTGTGAGAAGAATTGCCTTGATTCAACAATCTCCCAAAGGTAGAGAAATTGTCTTTTTGAACAGTTCGCTTTGACGCCATCTTTGTCTTTGTTCTTTGATCATTGTTCTTTGTGATGATAGTGATAGTATGTTGTTATTGTCTCGCATCAAGTCTCCGCCTCGTGTCCGCTTCATCGCTACATTCTCCACGCCATTCTTCAACATGCCATACTTTTGACGATGGATTTCAGATCGATGAAGTTCTTTAAATCTTTAACTTTGTAGATTCTTTGGTTGACGAAGAATCATTCTGACTTTTATGTTGCTTTTAGATAGAACTTCCATTAGTGATGATGTTGGCATGAGCATGTGAAGAATCTGCACGATCATTCCGCCCGAGCTTCCATAAGAAGAAAACATGAAAAGGTTAGTAATAAGCGGATTCCGGCACTTACAAGTTTGAACTTCGAGAGTGTTAACAAGATAGTGTGAAAACACAACTCTAATTCTCACAAAGGCCGCTCTCGAACCGGAGTCCCACAAGTGAGATAACGCGATGCACCGGTACATCTACGGTTCGAGGAGTCGCCGAGGTACACCGGCATCACCTCACGATCAGACCGCTTGAGACCACTAAGCGTAATCCACGGGAGTTACCGGCGCCGTGGTCGTTTGATGTTGACCCGGCAGAGTTTCCATTCAATCACTGAGGATCACAATTGTGAACCTCTCATAAATGTTCTCGACACATTGCTAAGATCTGTGAAGGACTCGATAACGTACCACCGATGTTCTTATTGTTGAACACCAAGTGATGAAATGTCAAGTGTACCTAAGAGATCTTTTGATGAATCTCGTGGCTCTAGACTCAATAGTGCTTTTGGTTTTCCTGAGCGGAGACTAGGGAGAGGGTCTCCTTCTTCAATACCAAAGATCTCTAAGAGAAAGTCGATAGTTTACGTAGGGTTCCCTGTGAGAATGAAACAAGCTTCTGCTGAGAGAAACTTGAGTGGCTAAGAAGGTTTAGTGCATGCGCCACCGGGTCCATGACGACTTTTAATCTTCAATACCGGTGTCATCTAATGACAACCAATAGCATATGAATTGAACCCTGTCCGCCTCTAAGTTGAATAACTTGGAGGGCTATTTCTTTTCACCCTTTTCTTTGCATTTCTTTTTAATTCTTCAACTCCTTCTTTCTTCAATTCTCATTTTCTCCTTTTTATAATCATACCTAAGGACTTCTAAATTCTAACTATTGGTAGTGTCCTTGGGTAGATCCCTCCGGCTCTGGCGGATCATAGGACGGTTATTCCTAACCTTAATCTCCTTATAGCTCCATTGCCATAAAACCATTTCCAAGAAAATCTCTCAAAGGGTTTGTAAATGAAAAACATGTTTGAACCACTGTGAGAGTTTTATCTTTTAGCATAAATACTCCCCCTCCACATGTGCTTTAGAGTTTTGACGGAAATCAGACTGCGGAGAGAAGAGCGCGACTTTTGAATTGATTGACTCAAGATAGACAATCCTCCCGAGACACGGTTACGATGTATAGTTAAAGAGTTGCATTGTCAGCTTTTAGGTGACAACTAGCTCTAATAACTATCTTGAAGGTGTGGACAACCAAAGGTTGTCAAACCCGTAAAGGTTCATGTCTACCAAGAGTTTCTCGAATGGTACATTCTACTCGGACAAGTCCTTTGCGAGACACGCTTACATCACTAGCTTAACTAGCTTGAAATTATTACCCGTCCCGGACAAGTCTTTTCGAAGTTACTAACAGCTTAAGATCTCGCCAATTCTTGGGTTGAAGTCTTTTTACACGAGAGTTCATATAGCCAAACACAACATATTTCTTATCACGTATTTTTCTCCCCCTATAAAATGGCATATAAAATGTTATTTTTGAAAAGTTGAGAATAAATATGACCATTTCGAAAGTGTTGGGAAGAATGACCATGTGAACAATTAGTGAACAAAGTTTTAATTCAAATACTACCCCTCAACAAGTGATATAAACGGTTGAGGTTTTGAAAATCATGAGGGAAAGTACTTGTTCTTTTGAGCAAAACCTTGAAAAGTGAAAGGTTTGATAGGTTTTACTCAAAAGTAAGAAGCTTTCGCTCCTTTTATAAGGATTGTGGCAATCAAGCGCACTACACAGGTCCTTTATTTACAAGAATGGGTTGTACACTGTAATGTGTGCACAAGCCATTGACATATATAATCATACATCCAAAGTTATTATGAAAGAAGCAGCTCAAGGGGTACCGTGTAGTCCGTAGATGTTGTCGAGTGTGAATCGGGCGTGAAAGCCGGTGATGTTAATCCCGGGTCGACCTCCAACATAGCTTTCCAATCTTCTGAACCGATCCCTTCGATACAACCGTTCATCAATCATCGTGATGATCCTCTTCACATCCCTTCGATCCCGAGAATTCCATCGCTTAGGAGACCCAATCTTTTGATGTATATCCTTCAACCGATAAGCCATTCCGTCCCTAACCATCTTCAAAGTGTGATCCCCAAACTTGTGAAGATCTCTACACGCCATTAAGCAATTTCTTTGAAGTTCACTGCGGTAAACGACGCCGAATGGTTTGTCGATGAGTGTATATTTTGAGAGCTGGTTGATGTCGGAAGATCAAGCCGCGGTGGAGTGAAGTTGACGCGGTCCGATAAGATTCTACCGCAAGTTGGAGATCTTCTACACGTTCTTTGATAACTATGCGTCTGATGAAGATGAGCACTGACTTGATGAATTCACGCTGTACTTCAGTGGAGAATTGTCTCATACGACCCTGTACTTTGGCAAGGTACATGTCTTCGATGTCGTTGATAGACAAATTCTCAAAGTCGGCTTCAGAGAATGCATAATCCCTTTCGTCTTGCCTTTTGACCACAATCTTCTTGAGAAAAGTGTAGTCCCATTTGGACGAAAGATCAACGTGTTTGATGGCAACGATGCTTTTAGGACCTAACACTTCATGTTGAGATTTCGAACCGGCAGCCTTCGTAGTAGATTCTTCGGCGCTCGCCAATGATGAATCCTATACATTGCATCACGGTCATACTCTTCCACTGTGTTGGAGAACAAGTGGTTAGATCTTTCCTCGATAGCTATGCAGTTAGAGTATATTGCTGCCGGGAATGGAAGTGTCAAAGATGTAGCGTATTTCCTAGAACCATCGCCACCATGTAGAAGAAATTCCAAGTCTTTGTTGAAGAAATATCGAAATGGAATTCTAGGCTCATTTGGTTGGCCGATTGTTGGTAGTGGTTTAGACCGCCGGTGTAATATGGAGGGTTGTCCCGTTTGGTAAAGTCGATGTTTGCTTCGGGGTTGAGCCAATCCATGTTGTTAGACATAGCTCGAGCAATGTTTTCAAGGTGATATTCGACCTCGATGGCACTTTCTCAGCTATCTTTTAACAGTTGAAAAGCTTCATTCTTGATTCGCCGCAACTCAGATTTCGTCATCTTCTTTACTCGAATTTTTCTTGCAATATCTTTGCATGCTCCAATGTATTACCGCTCTACCGATCTTGACCTTCAGCAGGGTAAGGAGTGGAATTAACAAGTGTAGAAAACCATTCAAATTCCTCTGTTGTATCTTCATCTAGCCATGATAGGACGCCGCCTTGGGCTTCTTCTTCTTTTTAGGCCTAGAAGAGGGTTCCGGTTTTTGTACTTTGTCGGAGAGGCGGGTTGTTGGGGCTCATGGTATTCTCATCGCCACCACCCGTATACTCAAAGTGGTCACCGTTTTGAGTCCGGGTGGTGTCTCGTAATCATGAGGTTTATCTGCAGAAGAGGGAGGAGGGATCTTTGTTGAGCAGAGTCCTTTGGGGTGGAGGTTGCATCGAGTACTAAATGGAAGATGATTCACCAGACTTCTTTGTGCGTTTAGGCTCCTTATCCTTATCTTGATCTTTGTCATCGCCATCTCTTGAACGCTTAGGCCTTACGCTTCTTCTCTCAATGATGACTTGAGTTGGTATTCCAAAGAATGCTTCAAACAACTTAGCTTCGTGGGAGGCAAACGTTGCAGAGCGTTTTGACATTTGGGCTACTAGCCGGTTTACCAATTCATCATCTGAGAAGATTGTAGTTTCAACCGGATTGATGCTCAAATTCATCGGAGTTGATTTCATGGCTTGCTTGGCTAAATGTAAGAGATTCGGATAAAGTTGTTCGGTATACAACTCCTTTGTCAGTTTCGGAACGATCTCCATTAGAAACTTGTGAGAGTATCCTTTGATCATTTCGTCCATGCTCCCTTGAAGATCATCCTTCATAAGCTTCTGTACATACTCCCTTTCGACTTTCATCTTGTCCGTCTCATCATGAAGATACGTGCTATCTGATCAGAATGAAATTCAACTTTCTATAGAGCATGTCTTTCTTTCTCGACTTTTGACAGCTTTAACGATTCGATTCTTATATTGAGAGATCCAAGATGGAGTTGGCTTCTTTACCGATCCGATGATGATTTGGTTGGTTTCTTTGATGGTGGTGGTGAAGAGTGAGAAGATGAATCCGATGATGATGAGATGTGAGGAGACTCCGGTCCTTTGGTGGCTCAGAAGTTTCTTCCTTTGACCGTGTAGGACTATCTAGAAGAAACGTATCATACTCAACATCTTCTTCATTTCCAGACTTAGCTTGTTCATCGCCTTTGGCTTTGGCCGCAGCTTCTTCATCGCCTTTTACTTCTCTAACTTCTCGATTCTCGTTCTTCAAGCTGTCCTCTACACGTTTTGTTGTTGTACCAAAGTGGTGGCACCGATCCCTTATCGGGTTGATTAACCGCATCGTGACCTGGTGAAGGTTGAGCTCCACCACTGACCCTCCGGGCCACCCATTTGTTCGTTAGCAAATTGTTGTGCGACGTGTTGAAGTCTAACGAATTTGAACTTCTTCCTCGTATGATTTATCCAGCTTGCTCTTCATCCGAGCTTGAGCTTTCTTCATACGGCACAAGTATGGAGTCTTCCCTTTTCCTTGATCACTAGGAGGACTAGGGGTTTAGATACCGTAGTTTCATCTTCGCAGCTTCGAGTAGAAAGTCTCTTCATCTGATTCAAGATCTCCGAGTCCTCGCCCATTAGCTTTCTCTGGTTCAGTGCTTAGATACGGGAATAGGAACGCTTCCTTGGCGGAACTGTCCCTCTTCGTGGAGGATTCCTTCGGGAACATCCTTCGACTCTCGCTTGCAAAGACTTCCTCCACTTCCTCTTCTAGTTTTCCTTATAGGTGTACCGTAAGACTTATCATCGAGATGACCAACTTTGCCTTCTCTTATCTGCTACTGATACCTTTTGTATGTCTCGAGCTTTTTGATTTCATTAGTCGAAGGTGATCGTAACACAAAGACCTGTTTCTTTGTTGACGATTCCTTGATTCTCGACCGATAGGGTAGGCTCACCAACATATCGTGATTATCGGGTCATTGAGCCTCTTGGGAATATCGGATGAAGTCCAAGTGCTCTTGGATCAACAGCTTTGTGTATCTGACATAGGGAATCTTTGAGCCAAGTTTCTTGTGAAATGACATCATGTCTTCCCATAATGGCTTCAATTTCGATGTCTTTTTTGTTGATTAATGACTAGAAGATTTGTAGTTCTATGAGCTTGGGATGCTCATAGCCACTATCACCACCGAGACAGATTTGGTAATAATGATGTAGAGGGTTCTCCACGGTTGAGGAATGTTCTTAAGCTCCACATGAGAGTGCTTAGTGATTATTCCCGAAGCTTCATCATAGCCAATATCAATCAGAATTTCGTAACTGCTCTTCAAGAGGTGTGGCATAGAAGTCGGTTGGCTCGATTTCAGTGAATTAGAAGAACACCGTAGATCCGCATGTGTGATGGTGATTCGTTTGTGATTGAGCATCACAGTCACCGCACTTTGACCTTTGATCCTTTGCATTGAATTTCAGAATTGTTGAATGTAGATCTCGGAACAAGAGCAGAGTGTGAGAGCATGTTCGTAGGATGATTCCTAAGAATATCCACAAAGAATCAAGCAAGAAGACTCTGAGCATGTGAGAGTGTCAAAATCAACTCTTAGATTGTTCTTTCCAATCTTCCTTGGATAGCCATTAGGGAAGATATCGACAATTGTGAGAACCTCAGGTGCATCCACATTCATTTGAGCAGCCATGTCGTGATCTGAAATAACATTAGCCAAAAGAACCAACATATCGAAAGACATAATGTTAGTCAACGTAAGGTTTATTGTCTAATTATTAAACGTATAATGTCAATGGTTGTTACGAGTCCAAAGTCACTTGTTTGTCTAATAGTCCAATGACGCCGTGAAAAGTTTCGTAAGTTAGTTAACTTTAAATTTTAAAGTTTATGTTATCACTTATTAATCACAACATATTGAACGTTTAAGCTTATTAGTGACATTATTGGTTTCGCGACGTTATGATTTATTTATTTACAAGTTTGCACGCGTAACAATTCATAATGAAGGTTTGATCAAGGCTTAGGCGTAGAAATGGTAGCTTATGCGTAAACAGAGAAGTATACGCCAGACGCAAGCTTATGCGTAGGATCCTTACTTACGCGTAAGAAATGTTACGCCAGGAAAAAATGGACCTTATGCGTAGAGCTTACGCCAGTAGGCGATAATAATATTACGCTAAGGCTTACTCGTAAGAGTAGACCTTATGCGCGTAGAGTCATCGTTACGCATATCCTTCACGTGATACGCAGTAGTCCCTATTGTAGAACCTTACGCTGCATAGTTACGCTAAGATTTCTCTTACGTATAACTTTCTACGCGTAAGGTGATCCTTATGCGTAGAGTAACAAGGACCTTGATTCTGAGTATTATGCGTAGCAAGCCTGAAATAAAATCATCATATCATCAATCTTAACATGTATAGTCATTTTAAAAACAGATCATGGCATGAAACTCATTTCACACGCATAGAAAGTCATACGCGTAAGTCAAAACCCTAAAGTTTATGAATTACGCATATGATTTCTAGCCATAGGAATTGCACCAAATGTTTTCTGGTAAGTCTTAGATGTTGTGAGAGTGTAGTAACCAAGTTTTAACACCCAATTCATGGTGAATCAAAAATACCCAAAACACAAGAACATTAAACCCTAATTTCTAATTCTAACTTAATTAGTGTTTCTGGGTTGTTATAGGGCATGGATATCATCAATTCAACATGATATTAACATCACCAACAATCTTTTGACCAAATACAATCACATTTGAAAACACCCAAAACTACGCATAAACCCTAATTTTGAAAATCACTCAATTCGTGTATCTGGGTATGTTTTAGTGATAAAAATGTGTTCATTGATGTAAGAAAAGCATTTTGACACAATCATTTTAACCATAAACACTATTCTTGATTGAGTGTTCATACGCTTATGCGTAGAACACTAAATCAATCATAGACAAAAATTTGACCGCTGGATTTGTATAAAAATCAAAACCAATGTTTGTAAACACGTTAAGATCATAAAACAACTTACAAATTGATGATCTAAAACACGGATTTCTTGAACGATTTGTATGCGTAGATTATGTTAGGTTTGAGTATTAAATGTGATGTAAGAAGTTAGGTGTGGGAGTTTTATTAAAAACTTTTACACTTTTGACATTTTTGGTCCCTCCACCTTTTCCTTTTTCATACAAAGCCATTTAACTTCCATTTTGGTTACCAAACAAAGATTTTAAGAAAGAAACTTGATGACACTCCCCTTGACTTAAGAAAATAATGAAAGGTTATAAATTTTAGTCCGAGGAGTGTCATTGAACCATAAAATTTACCACCATTGATAAAAGAAACAACCTGGATAGGATAACATGCAAGTACACGGATGTTTTGAAACAGCTTATAGATATTTTCTCCCCTCAACACTTGATCAGAAAAATACTGAATTTTGAAAGATTATAGTGTTGACGGAAGAAATGTACTTGCAATGTTGAAAGAAAAATAGATAGAAGAATATTTTTGTTGTTTTATCATGTTTTATATTTTTGTATTTTGTTTTTGAAAAATATTTACAAAAGAGATTTTGGTGTTTGATGTGTTTTAAGACTGTTTTTAGGAGGTCATCCAATTCCTCTTGAGTCAAACACCTCATACCAATCCGTTGGACCAACTCATTAAACCTAGCGGGAGGCAAGGCTTTGGTGAGAAGATCTCGCCAATTGGTATTCTCACCCACAAAATATAATTCAACAAGCACTGCTCCACGTGGTCCTTGATGAAATGATATCGAAGATCGATGTGCTTTGATTTCGAAAGTGTTGAACCGAAGTTGCACGAGATTGCAATAGCACTCGATTGTCGCAAAGACATCGATTCGTCAAATACGTAACCATAGTCTTTGAGTTGTGTTCTTATCCAAATGACTTGAGCACAACACGCCGACATGGCTACATATTCTTCTTCGGTTGAGGACAACGATGTACAATCCTGCTTCTTCGATTGCCATGACACCAGTTTATCACCAAGAAATTGTAAAGCTCCCGAAGTACTTTTCCGTGAGTCTAAGCATCCCGCGTGGTCGCCGAAAAAGCGATTAGTTCAAAACCGTAATCCTTCGGATACCATATACCCAAATTAATGGTTCCCTTGATGTATCGGAGGATTCTTTTAGCCTCAAAGAGGTGGGTTTCAGTTGGTCGCGACCGATAACGGAGCAAAGATAAACGGCAAAGACAATATCGTCCGGCTAGTCGTTAGATACATGAGAGACCCAATAATACTTCGGTATTTGGTAGGGTCAACCAATTTCCCATGTAAATCAGCGTCCAGCTTCTTGGTATGTGCCATTGGTGTGGCATAGGTGTCACAGTTTTGCATTCCAAATTTGTTTAACAATTCAAGGGCATATTTGGACCGACTCAAGAAAATACCACGGGGTGATTGATGAACTTGTAATCCTAGAAAGAATGTAAGTTCACCCATCATGGACATTTCAAAATTTTCCTTCATTAGTTTTGCAAAAGTTTATTGAGTACTTTTTATGTGTAGACCCACAAATGATGTCATCCACATAAATTTGAACAATTAAGATATGTGCCCCGTGATATTGTATGAAAAGAGTAGGGTCAACCGAACCTTTGGTGAAATTATTGGCAATGAGGAAAGATGATAGCTTATCGCACCATGCCCGAGGAGCTTGTTTGAGACCATACAGCTTTGTTCAGCTTTGTAGACATGGTTCGGGAACGCTGATCAACGAATCCTTCCGTTGGTCGACATAAACCGCTTTTAAGTTGTCCATTTAGAAACGCAGCTTTGACATCCATCCGAAAGACCGCATATTCATATGAGCTGCAAACGCGAGAAATATCCGAACAACCTCAAGACGAGCAACCGGAGCAAAAGATTCTTCAAAGTCAATACCCTCTTCCCGACGATAACCCTTAGCCACCGACGTGACTTGTTTCGATAACGCTTCCTTCAAAGATCCAATTTGTTTTTACAAATCCATTTGAGACCAATGACGTAGACCCCTGTTGGTCTTTCAACCAGCCCTATACTTCAAGACGTTCGAATTGGTTGAGTTCTTCTTGCATGGATTCAATCCAGTTGTCCTTTGTCATTGCGCCTTTGAATGTTTTAGGTTCAGATTGGCGTGAGTGCATAAATGCAATGTTCACCGCTCGTGTGAAGACGCTTGTCTCGTAACGACTGGTTGATTCGGGTTGCCAATAATATTTTCAGAGGATGGTCTTTTGTCCATCTATGTGTGGAGGGTTGATGTTGGTATACATTGTGCAGATTTTGAGGATTCAAATGGCTTGTTGAAGATTCCGCTACATCGTGCGAGTTTCATTAGCAAACGGGTTAAAGAACGCATTTGGATCAAAATCTGCAGTGGGGGTACTTCATTCGTAACATCATCACCGGTTCATCATTGTTGGAAGCGGTTTGTTCAACTGTTGTGTTGGAGTCAACGGGTGGTGCTTCTTCAACCGTAGTTGTTGTAGCAGTGTGTATCGTATAAGAGTATATCGTTGAGCAAATGAAACAAATGGATACACCTGAGCACGCTCATCAATATCGCCATTGAACAAATGGAGCAAATAACCTTTCCATTTGTTGACGAGTAAGTCGAGGGCTTGTTTCACCGATGATGGGGTTTGGGGAAGTTTAAGCGGTTGTGACCGGTTCTAAGTCGTTATACTCGTAAGCCATTTCCGTAAGTTCATCAAAATGAGCATGAATCGTTTCCATAACCTCCTTTGTTCGACGATTCCGCATTCGAAACCTTTAGAATTATCACAATATCCAATAAAGACTCCAATGTAGCTTTGGCTTTGAGCTTTCCAAAGTCATCACGATCATTATTCGGATAGCAAAGAGATCCAAATACATGAAAGTGTTTGAGATTCGGTTTTCTGTTGTGGACAAGCTCGAAAGGTGTTTTGTTGTATGCTTTGTAATCATAGAACGGTTTTGAGTATAGCATGCAAGAGATACGCCTTATGCCCACAAGTAATCCGGGAGTTTAGCATTAATTAACATTGTTCTTGCAGCTTCCACTAACGTTCGGTTTCGCCTTTCAACAACTCCGCTTTGTTCTCGTGTGCCTGCAATAGATGTCCGATGTCAATTCCCACTTTCTCATAAAATTCACGAAGAGTTTGGTTAACAAATTCAGCCTCTCGTCTGCTTCGATTTGTCGAACGGTGTTTCGTGAGTGAACTTGTATTTTCGTGAGAAAGGTGATGATCATCTGTGGAGCTTGATCTTTGCTACGAAGAAAGTAGACCCAAGTCCAGCGTGAATAGTCATCAACAATTACTAAGATGTAGCGCTTGCCATTGATCGCTTGCACGCCAAGATCGGGCCACACAAATCCATGTGAAGAAGATGAAGCACATGCTGAGAGTCGTGTTCCACCTTTGAAGGAAAATGAGCACGAGTGCTTTTCCCTTGTTCACAAGCCGAGCAAAGGTGATCTTTAGAATACCGAAATCGTGGGAGTCCTTCAACTAGTTTGTGTCGAACAAGGTTGGTGATGGTTTGAAAGTTTAGATGTGAGAGACGACGGTGCCATAGCCGGGATTTTGTTGATGTTGCCTTTGAAAGTAAGCAAATGGGAGATGAAGCAACCATGTCTTGCATAGAGATAGTGTAAAGACTTGAATTACGCGAGCCGCATATAAGGTCGCTTCCTTGTAGATCACTTAATGAAACAAGATTTCTCCCCGAAAGCAACCTCCAAATCTCCATCACGAAACCGACCCATCGAAAACAGATTGTGACCGAGGCCTTCCACATAATAAACCCCGCTAATTTCGATGTTCCCATTGATATAGTCTCAGTAGCCCATGATAGCCGCAAGTGATCATTCCCTAACCGACAGTGCCAATGAACTTTGCAATAAAGTTTGATAACAGCTTTAAGGTTGCCTCGTCATGTGTCCGAACATCCGCTATCAACAATCCAGAGAATGATCTCAGACACCGCATTACAATGCATCTAATAATGATGGAATAGAAGTAGATGTGGAACCCAAATGTTAGAGGGTTCCGAGCGCTATAGTAGACATACACACATCAATAGCTTTAGGTATCCATTTAAATCCTAGTGTGTTATATATCCATTTCTGCCATCTCCAACTAGTATTTGCTTTAGTCTTAGTGAATGCACTAGGTGGTACTACATTCCTAGGAGGTGAAACCGGAGCTACAGGGACAGCAATGCGTTTCTTAGAATCTAAAGAGGGCGGTCTACCAAGCAATGCACTTAGAAAGATTAGTGGGCCTAGAGGTATTCTCGTTCTTAGGATTCCTTAAACGAGAGATGATAGCTTTAGCAACACATTTGTCATGACAATCGGAATTCATACTTTTACGACAAATAACACAAGGTGCATCGATCAATATCAAAAGTGCTTAATGGTTTAGCATTCGTTACATCACTATTTCTATTACATTTGCCGGACGCAATATCTATAGTGGAAGCAACGTGAGTCTTATTCATAGTCCTAGGGTGTTCTTCTACTTTAGCATTCCTTATTGATCTTTTCTTAGGTCGCAACTTCCTATTCTTCGATGTAGTGCTCCTAGGCCGTGAAGTGCGGACGTTTGGAAAAGACGCAACTATTCCTCGCTTCAAGAGAAGGAAGCACGCTAGCAACTTGTGATTTGGCAGTAGGGATTCTAGGTTCACGATTACTAAGTGTTACCGGGGCTATTCTCTTAATCACGGTAGGCGGAAGTTGTTCATACTTTCCTAACATTTCTCTTAACTTGAAGATAGTGTGAATCGATCTTGATTTTCGTGACCTAATATTTCCAAAGAAAATGCATAACTTCCTTAGTGTGTGCAAGATAATGATCAAGTTCATTTGATGCTTCATCACGAGTCTTTTGAGTAAATCAAATATGACACCATATTCCTTTTAACTTTTACAAGTTCTTGTTCATATTTTGAGATTTGACACTTAAAAACACGCTTTGATCATCCAGCTTGCTCAATTTTGGATCAAAAGTTTTGCACGCAATCGGGCGATTTTGTGTTTAAAAGCAAGTTGTTGATCGTGAATATCTTTTTGACACCAATTAAGACGACGTATTGCATTTGAAAGTTCGCTTGACAATCGCTTATTTTCAACTTTTAAGGACTCGACCAAGCACATTATCGTTCTCAACATTTACCACGTAATCAACAAGATCGCCAGAGATATAATCAAATGCATATGACAAAGAATTCAATAACACAACATTATGGACATCAAAGACAGATGACATCTTCCAAGAGTCGATCAACATCTTTTCTCAACATTTTCTTTTTACGCTTAGTATTAGAAATAGATGTTTCGCTTTTCTAAAATGACCTTCATTAATCCAAGTTCCTTATGAAAATCCCTTTCCCAAGACAATGCACAACTTTTCAAATTTTAACATTTGGTAAAAGATTTTTCTCAAAATATCTCTTTGTTCTCGCGCTAGAGGCGATTGAAAATGTTGAACTTTGATTTCATAATGATATTCTATCTCATGTTGTAAAGTTTTGAGGTCAGCCATGAAAATGTCAAAATATCTAAGAATTTTGCGATTTTCGGGTTTTGAGTTTACTTCACTGATGGAAGGTAAAGGACCATAAGTTTGTGCATAATCTGGTTTGGGATTAACATTAGAAGACTCGACGTTTTATGATAATCCTTGGTGTGTTAGAAGAATCCGCTGGTGTGACGAAAGTGACCGCTTTTGAATAGTTAAAAGGTTTGTTGTAAACAACATTTTCTAATTTTGATCGACTCTCGCCTTCTCGTGATCTAATTCCTCTTGACGATGATATTCAACAACACTCATAAATGTAATTATCAATTTTATATTCTCAGACCGAAACTTCAGATTTGGTTTGAATTCTTTGGTTGAAAGCTTAGGTTTGTAATCAGCAAGATTTGGTCCATATCCATTTGGATTTGGTTTTAAAGTAAACTTTTCAATAGTTGTGACCGACTCACCATGTTTGTAAACAACAGTTTTAAACTCTTTAAGTTTGTTTTGCAAGCCGATGATTTCTTCAAGATGATCATCTATTCGCTTCGTTGAATGCTTTTTGTATGCAGAGAACTGCTTTTTGACAAGTTAACAACTCAGCCTTAGCTTTTTGATTTTCCAAGGTGAGAGCGCTAATTTGCTTTTTATGTTCATGTTTCAGCTTGTTCTATTTCGCATAACAAAGCATTCTTCGGCTGCTAGATCACGATCTGCTCTCTAAATATTTTTCGCTTTGATGAGATTTGGCAAAGGTTGCTTCAAAACCTTTTTCACGTTTTTCTTGAGTTTTGAAAAGTTGAGTTGCTTTTGTAAACATTCAAAATCCTTGGTTAACAAAGGCATTTTACTTTTCAAGTCCTGATTAATTGCACGACATTCTTCCACTATGGTTTGTTGGTCTTGTATTAAACGAGCAAAATCTGGATGAGGCAAAGTTCGAGTGTTCAACGCGAGTCTCAACATGATCATTACTGAGATCCTCAAGTATAACCACGGAGTCAATTTGATTATCAAGGGAAACCATTTGGTCATCTTGATCGCCAAATATAACTACGGGTCTAGTTGAAAATCGCCGAATGAGATGTGGATCGACTCATTTTGAACATTCCGAGCCTTGCCGGATTCGATGTTGGCGGAGATATTAGATCGAGATAAATATGGTTTGTTCGGTACCTGAGACAAGCCATCGTGTCATACACCGGCCTGTGTCACTCATATGTAACTCATGCATATTAGCCATCAACATAACAAATGCATTGGCCTGCAAATCCTCCATATCATCATCCGAGTCCAGATTTGCCATAAAGCTCTATTCTTTGTCCGTGAGAGTTCCACCAGCTTCATCCTTAAGAGCCAAAAGAAGAGCCTCTTTGTGATAAGCACGCCCCTTGTCCTTGGCTTTGGGCATGCATTAGCCAGTGTCCCTTCTCATTGCAGTTGTAGCATCGAAGACCATTCAACCCATTCTCGAGCATTTCCATGTTCTACCACTTGAGCTCTATTGTTATTCCTACCCACAACATTAAACCCTTGACCACCGCCCATCTGACTACCATAACCACGATTCTCAACTTCAACTCGCCCATTGTTCACAAATGCTTGATTCCTTGTGTTAGATGAGGAACGAATACCATTGTTGGATTTGTTGGTATAACGGCTAAAAGCATTAGCAATCATAGCAAATCCTTGTTGCAATGCTTCGAACGGATCGGATTCCTCATTAGCTTCAATGACAAGTGCTTGAGCATTGTTGTTGTTGTATGGAACCAATTGAGTTTGTTGAGATTGATGCTGTGAAGGATCATATGGTGTGATTGTAGCAGTTGGTTGAGTTGCTGGTTGAGGAGAATAACCGCTTTGAGCATACAAGGCAAGTTGTTGATTTTCCGGATGTGACTGTGAAGCAATTTGAGCACGGAGAATCCTTTCCCTATCAACTTCCTTTTCATGAGGCTTCAAGTAATCGTACAACAATCCGTATGTAGAATGATGCATGTTCTTTGCTTGACGGAGAAAAATGACATACTTCTCCCATTCAGACCAAGACTACTCATGAACTTAGTATTAACAGCAATTCTTGGCATGATGATGTTGTGTTTATCCAAATCATTGATGATGTCCGAGAATCGATGATGATAAGACTCTAGTGTCTCTCCGTGTTCAATCATGAAGTGTTCATAAGCCAAGTAAATTTTGGATTCCAAATCCTCCCCGATTGAGTGCGATCCTTCCATAAGAAGATGAATATGATTCCCACATTTCCTTTGCAGACTTTTGAGCATCAACACTTCGAAGAATTGGGTTAGGTAATCCTAAGAGGATATATTGCATTGCAAGCTCATCACCTTCATAGTGTAGAAGTTCCTCTACATTCAGGTCGGCAACAATAGCAATGTTGGATTGTTCATCTCTTGGTGGATTAGCATTTGGATCGGGGTACAATGACAAGAGGCATCTCAAATGGAACTTCCAAGATAACCTTCTTTAAGAACTTTCCATGTGGCTTCTTTAGATCACAAAACCTAAAGAACCTTATCACCCATTGATCGTAGTTTCCTCGGAGTGAGCATTGAGGTCTATCAAGTGATCCAAACCTCATGAATTGATTGTTGTCCGCTTAAAGCTTCACACATCTTTGCAAACCAAGTGGGTTCCTTCATAGTGTTCCTTGATGGATGTTGATTGAAGTCAGTTGTGTAGGGTTGAACTTTAAGACTTGGTGGTGGTTGAACCATTTGAGGTTGTGGAATTGCAGCAAGTTGTGGAGTATGTTGTTGATAAATTGCTTGTTGTTGATTCCATTGTTGATGTTGTGGAGTTAGTTGTTGTTGACGCTGAGAATAAGTGTAAGGGAAATAGTTAGAGTATGGTGGTTGTGACATGTTGAAAACTTGTGTTGGTAAAATGGATCTTTGTAGTCGAATGAACCTTTGTTGATGAAGTGTCCTTAGGCGTAGAAATCACAAGAAACCAAGTAGGACTTATGCGTAAAAACACCAAAGTTACGCTGCAACAATGAGAGTTACGCGTAGTTTTAGCTTACGCGTAAGTAGGGTAAAGGCACTAAAGTTATGCGTAGACACAAAGTTAGGCGTAGAAAGTTAGGCGTAGGATTACCTTATGCGTAAGACTAGGCTTAGGCGTAAGATGAATCTTATGCGTAGGATTTCTACGCCTAAGCTTTATGCTTATGCGTAAGTTTAGGTTTTGCCAAATGATCTTTTACACTATCACAAAGGCAAAAGATATCCAAAGTCGACGATTTTCGTGCTTATCCAAGCAAGAAAACACGGAGTAAACCACGTAACTGAAGATCAAACCAAGGATAAAGTTACGCGTAAAACTAGGGTTTTCATACGCCAGTAGCTTTACTGTAAATTTGATTTTGCCCAAAGTTGTTTCTAAACCAAATTTTTGTTATGGAATAGCTTCAATATCACCAAAATAACACAAAAGTGTGAAACTTGATGAGCCAAAACTCCTAAAACGGGTTACGCGTAACTGAAACCTTCGAACAAAAACAAGCTTAAAAACGTAGATCCACGCGTAAAGTTTGAAACTTTTTGCCAAAAACAGTTATTTTAACACCTTAAAACATTGAAAGTACAAGAATCTTGGATTGAAAAGTGTAAAAAATACGTTTTAAAGCGAATCAAAGATGGAACCTCTTTTACGCGTAAGACCAAAACCTTCAAAACAACAAAATAACGATTCACCCAACTATTTGGCGATTGATACCACTGTTAGGTCACTAGATTTACAACACAAGCTTAATAGAGAAGAGATAGAGGCGGTTGAACACGATAAACACACACACACACACGTTAAGAGTAGCACGGTTAGGCGTAGAGTGAAAGTGAATGAATAAAATGAACAACCAACCTTCAAATGAAGGTTTTACAAGATTATTTATAGGAGGGAAGCTAGGGCAACACTCCTAGTTCCCATCCTTTTCCTTATTGGACTAGGCCTAGGCTTATGGGCCTTCTACATAAGCCTAAGGCTAATAACAAACATAAAGGCCATAATTAAGCTAACTATTACATGTTAATCACTAACACTTGATTAAGGTTTAGGAGTGATTCCAACAAGTTGTAGTCTGACTTGGACAGTATTTTAGGGTTCCATACCCTACTTTACATCATAAGATAAGTTTGTTTATCCATATTTTTATTATGTCTACCCCATGTTTAATTGTATGTGTGTATGCTTGCTTGTTTATCATGAGTAGCTAAATTATCCTTGTGTTTGCTTAGATCTATGAAACCTAGTTGTTAATTATTGTTAGGTTGTCTTTTGTCTTAATTGGTAGACGCTTAGAGTAAGGAAAACCGGCTTCTTCTTTAACTTTTATGCGAGCTTGAACGCCTCTAAATAGTAAAAAGCTTAGGAGTGCACCTAGGCCATTCGTGTGTTTATTGCTGAGTTATAGCTTGTTGATAGTAAGTATTCGGGGGAGATACTTAGGTACTTTCCGATCCCGGATAGTCTAAAGGAGAGTTTCACAATTCATAGAACTAGGGAATTAAGCACCCCCCCCCCTAAGACCAAACGGAATACAACGCACCAATTAAGATGAGGATGTGACAATTCAACCGACTAATAAGAGATAACTAGGGAGTAAGAACATCTAAGTAAACACATTTTTAATCATCACACGAGCACACTACAATTAGCCTAATCTATCTTTAGTTAATTAGTTAATTAGTTTAGTAGTTATAAAAAGTAGTTGAAAATTAGTAGAAGTACCACCCCCACTCCTATACTCCGAGATATTTACTTGCTTTCAAAAAACCAAAAAAGACTAAAAAGAATCTCCCTCAACCTTACCTTCTCGTCATACATCTATTTCTAGCATCTCTATTCCCTAAAGAACGATTAACCCCCTGGGCTTACCCCATACTACACTACAACGATTAGGTACACTGCCTAGAGGGTTGAAAAACTTGCTCGTAGAAAAGGAAGTCTTTTCGACCCCGAACCTTGCTATCAGTTAACCTTATCGTTATTTTCTGCAAAACTATTATTATTCTTTTCTGTTCTAATTACAAACCCATCCGTATAACCGTGTTGAGGTCGCTCATATTCTTGTTGAAT
Organism: Chrysanthemum makinoi; assembly: GCA_910596185.1. Classification (NCBI taxonomy): domain Eukaryota; kingdom Viridiplantae; phylum Streptophyta; class Magnoliopsida; order Asterales; family Asteraceae; genus Chrysanthemum; species Chrysanthemum makinoi. The sequence goes on from OU343223.1 coordinate 8,758,498, forward strand.
TTTCTTTCGTTTCCTATTTTGGCACCTGACGGTTGTGAACGACGCAACTTGATAAACTCGGTGTAAACTATATACTATTCTACTAAAGCAAGAATACTAAGTATGGAACAATATCACCTTATCAAAATTGATGAAGAAATTTGATCGCTCGATTCATTTGATGCCTTAATTGTGTCAAATTCCACTCTTAATTCCAGTAACCACAATTTATAAAGCGTCTGGACTCTAGATGTGATGGGTGATGGTGATGTTTAAACCTGTAAAACTGTTATGTACTCTTGTGTATAGTTTCATTCTTTTTACTAATCGTATTTTGAATTAGTCATAAATTGTAATGTAGGCTTGATATTAATTAGGGAAGTGGGATTGTATTAAAATGAGCTTAAATGAACCTACTATTGGTAAACATGGACTTGTACATCGATGCCCCCTCTTTTGGGTTTCCCGTGGGCCATTGCCTATGTGACCCATAGCCAAATTCGGGCCTGTCTCTTAGGTTATGCACGATGGTTACAGAGTAACTCACATGAGGTCAAAGTGATGTCTCGCGATTTACACTTAAACAGATCATGTCTCGCGATTTAACGACGCATTAACGCACATTTTAGAATCCTACTTGTAAGTCATATACATCAGGGAGGGTTGAAATTAAAATAGTTAATTTCGTAAGGCGTAAAAGGGACTTAAAAAGGCTTTTTACATGTATAAGAGCAGTTGGTATAATGACCTAGGTTAAAGTTTAACATCCTGTCACGTCAGTGCCACATCAGCTTTAACATTTCACCTTAACTCACCCAAAAAACACCCCTTATCATAACATTCTCAAGGTTAAACCTTAACTCACATATTTTCAAATTCAACCCCTAAACTAAAACAAACACTTCATTTATTAAAAAATATATCATTAATTTGAAAACATATCACTATACGAAATTTAAAAAAAAAATAAAAAAATAAAAAATAAATTACAACGAAATAAAAAAAGACACTGCAAATTAAACATTACAACATAAAAGAAATGACGAAAATACAATCTAGTGCGAGGTTGCAAGTTATATTTTTTGATGATTCGGTCTTTTTCGTCATTGATCCAAGCCACATATTTGGATCTTTGCCATCGCTGCCAATCATCAAAAATTCATCTCTTCCAACCTTGTTATTGTTTCATCTTTGACTTGTTGGCCTCGATACGCTTTGGGTGGTTTCAAGTTTGATACGATACTCGTTTGTCATAGTTTAGGTGAATTGACTTGACGAGCTCGTTCTCCTCCGTGCTCGCTTCTCCCAAAGATTTGTCGTGTTTCTCGGATCTTGCTTTCTTGAAGCACGCTTTTTTCCCATTTGGCGTGGTTGTTCATCATGACCAAACAGCCTCGCTTGTTTGGCTTGGGACATCGCCGGTTAAATCAACCGGATCTGGCGAGTCACATTTCTTATGCTTACGCAAAATCTCCCAAGCATCATCAAGAGCAAACGGTGCGGATTTGTGCTCGTCACGATACATTTGCTTCGCCCGTTTCATGACATCCATGTCACAATCCCCACTTCTCTGTTCCCGTTGCGCACGTTTGAAAAACCCGTTGAACTTTGTGCAATCACGGTTCAACGTTTTCCACTTGCTTATTACCATATCCTTGTTGTGTCGTTGAAAATTGAGTCTATTGGACTCATTTTTGACCCGATGCCAAAACGTATCATATCCTTGTGCACGCCCGATCATCGGATCCTCCTCGTAATGCCTACATAACACCTCGGCAAGTAATTCTTCCTCTTTGGTTGCCAACGCCAAAGAACGCAGCTGCCATCATCATCGATTGGTTAGGGTCTTTGGATTTTTTGGTCTTTCGTTTACCACGACTTTTGGGCTTTGGAGGAGGAGTGGGTGTATCTGGAATATCTTGTGTTTTAGTTTGATTGTTGTGAGTGTTGTAAGAATTGTAGATTTTGAAAGTTGGTGTTTAATGTGTTTTGTTGATTTTGTTGCTAAAAAGATATTGTTGATGTTGTAGGAAAAGATCTTGGCTCGACAAGCCTAGTGGGTTGGAAAAAGAGACGTTGGGGTTTGAAGATGAACCCGCGTTCGGGTTTGAAGATGAACCCGGGTTTGAGGTATTCCACCCACCATCGAGAAGATTCATGAATGTATTATCGTTGTTGCCTCCCGACATTTTTTTTAGTAATTGGAAGTATAAAATTGAGAGGGTTGAGCAGTGGAAGTGTGAAAAAAATTGTGTTTTAGTTGGATATTTATAGTGGTAAAAAAATGTTTTTGATTTTTAGAAATAGCCGTATGAAACCGGATGGGGGGACAAAGTGATTTTTTTTAATTCGCTCTTAACGCCTGCTGTAGACTTAACATTCAAACGCTTAACGTGGGATTAACGGGAGGTGGTGGGTAACGGGGTAACGTGGGAATAACGGGTGGGGGTTTATTATACCAACTGCTCTAATGGAGCTTTATATTTCAAAGAGTTTTAAAAGGTGATATGTACACTATTAAAAGTGATATGCACATTACTAAATTACACGAATGATGCACACAATATAACATCCAAATGCAAAATTAGTGATGTGCACATCTTTTAAAAACCATCTCTATGGGCCATGACATAATAGTTTACGTAATATTATGAGTTGCCGCAACAGAGTAAATGTGGGCTCAACTAGGATAAATATGAGGTTTATATAGTGTATTGAGTGTTAACTATCATGAATGCAACAATGTGGTTAGGTTAAGTTATTCGAACCTCGTTTGAAAAGGTTATTTGTGACGCATTGTATTAGTAGTTGCATGATTAGAGAAACTTTTGACACAACAACATTCAAGTATAGTCGCTTTCATTTTCTCTTTTTATAATGTTATGACATTTCAAACATGTTTTGTTGAGATAAAAATTTGAAGAATATGAAGGTTTTGTTTTATAAACTGTATATTTTGTTTTGCTTTTTTGGTAACATATATATCTTTTGTTTGGGTAACTATGATTTTTTTTTTGACTGAGTAATCTGTAAGATTTGATAAAGTCCTTCTCTTTTTAGTAATGTTGGCGTGACTACATCAGAGTTGTTTGCACCAAATAGTATCGAACTAAAACATATCTAACTAAAATACACATGATGAGAAAAAATATTACAAAATAGTCTCATTTCTCTCGTTTCCCAACCAATAGTAGTGGAAATGAAACTTTAATATTTGTACTATCAATTCTCCATCAATTCTTTACAATTCTCGACCTTTTCATTTTTTTAAACCAAACAAAAAAGTTTGATTCATTTTCAATTCTCCATTCTCATTTCCCTCTAAGAGGGGAAGGTGGGCGTTTCGTGGAGGCTCGCCGTCCACCGTGGAGGCTCGTCGTCCCTCTTCACCACACCGGGTTTTCACGTCGTAGCTTGCCGTCGTTGGGCTCGTCATTTGCACGACGAGCATTTTGCATGTACTTTTTTTTTTCTTTTCTTTTTTTCTTGTGGAGAGTATGAATATTTTTGAAGGTGAAGTGTTTTTTATAAAGATTGAATGACTTTGGAGGAAAAAAGAATGCAAACATAAAATTAAAAACACAAATTACATTGAACATTTAATTGAAAACAGGAAATATATAATACGCTTAAACATTAAAAACTACAACGAGATTGATGAAAATAAAACTACTAAAACTTAAGAATATAAATCATCTGAGTTCCAACCCTCGTCACTTGAAGAGGAATAAAACTCGCCATTAAAGAGCTTTGTCTCCATGATGTCAAAGTAGTTATCTCTAAGATATTGAGCTTCCCTGGCTTCTTGTTCACGACGACCAGCTTCCTCGCGTGCCTCCTGTTTCATAATTGTGTTTTTACGTATCGTGTTTATTTTTCTTATTATTGTGTTGTCTAATGTATTTTAATTAGTAATGAAATAAATTTAGTTTATTTGGAAATTTGAAAAAAATAATAAAGTTGTAGTGGTGAGCCCTAAATGAAGAGGTTGAGGTTTATTGTGAGTGAAGAATGGTTTATTGTGGTTAGTTGTAGAGGTTTATTATGATGATGTGGCAGTAAGATGTGAGATGAATGCTCTTCACGACACCTTCCTCTCTAACAAACATCTCAATAGAGTTAGATATACTTGTCAGAACAAATTTACTAGAGTATCATTTTTGTTTCAGTATTGTACTCATTCCAGATTTCCAGCATGATAATTACAATAACTGGGGGCCCAAGTGTACCATAAAGTTTTTGGGCTTCGGATTTTGCAGTCCATTCACAGAACCAAACCTTAAATGACCACTTTAACTTCTTTAAAGAAAATGAATAAATAAATAACTAAAAATAAAAAAATTTACATGTTTGAGTCTGTGTGGTAATAAGTTCAAACCACATAACATTGATGAGTCGACCAAAACGTCGAAAATTATGATTACCAATAACAACTGGAGTAAAAAGATTTAAAAAAATGTTTTTGGTGATGATCAAAGTTCTTAAACGACGCTTGTAATCAAAGGACAAAAACTCGCTTATTGCAACAAAAAAAAAAAAAAAACAAACTTGATATATTATAAAGGGGCAATTTCATATCTCCCCTCCTTTTAAATGGAAATTTCATATATACCCAAACATGCATTAAAAACATTGTACATTATGCATTCAATACTTACACTTTGGGTATATATGAAATTAAACATGAAAGTATGGTGATATATGAAATTAATCCTATTATAAAACCAGTAATACAAGAAAAACACATAAGCATGTCACATTCACTCCCCAAGGTACATTTTATTTTATATACAATCAAAAAGAAGAGTAACCATCTCTAAATGGACTCGTATCCTTTTTGGATCGAATTGAAGTTGAGGTTATACTTGGCTTCTTGATTTGGATACTCCAAATTTTTTCTCGAGTTGAGGTTCTTGATGTTTTCATCAAACATGGCAAACAAATACGTCTCTATAGCTCTTTCAGGCCTCCTAAGAAATGTTGCTCCAAATGCACCATCTGATGGTCATTCGGCTTCTGATATCACAACTTCTTCTAAAGGACCTCCCGCCTTCCAATGTTGAATAAGTCACATCTGCTATCGCATCAAGAAGATTTTGTTATCCGTTAGCTCCATCTTGTACAACAGTTCCTGGGGATGTAAATGTCGCGTAGGCAAGTGATATGTCCGTAGCATTTCCTGAATAACTATCGAACAGAAAACAAAGGAGACTTAGATGGTGCTCATTATATTGTTATATATGCAAGGTCATCCCATGTCGCTTGAATGCCTAGAGCGAAAATATAAAATGAGGTACATTCGACTAAAATTTTTGTTCTTGATGTAAAATAATGTACGTCATAATTTTAATCCTTTATCATGTATGGTATCAAAAAAAACTTGCAAATTGGTGTCGCAAGAATGTCTCGTAAATAAGGTATCTCAAGAAATTCTCGCAAACTGGTGTCACAAAAGATGGTATCACAAGATTTTCTTAAAATTTTGGCAGAGTTTCATTTTATAAAATACTCCGTAGTGGGTAACAAAAGTCTCTTAAAATTTGGTATCACGACACCATGAAAAAGATATTGGATACAAATTACATTCAATATTTAGGGATTGATTATAGTGTTTCATCTTAAACGTACACTATCGCGAGCATATTTCACCAAAAACTGGGAATTCACAATAATCATGCATGCCAAGTAAAGATATATAATGCTATACATATAAAAAACATAAAAAATTTAACTTTGTACTTCGTTATAAGCCAGGTATAACAAACATATATGAGCAGCCTATGCAATATATTCAAAAGCAAAACATAGCCAAATGGTTAAACTTCTAAGAGGAACAAGACCTAGCATTTATTTGAAACAACTCAATAACACAATAACAACTCAATAACAGCAACTAAACAATTTATTTGAAACACAATAAGAGCACTTTAAAAGAGGGTGTTCATCTGGTGGAAGGCTGTCATGATAATCATCTTCAACTGAAGGCGTCACACTATAAAAGCACTTTAAAAGAGGGTGTTCGTCAGGAGGAAGGCTGTCATGATAATCATCTTCGCGAGGCCACACTATAAAAAGCACTTTAAAAGAGGGTGTTCGGGAGGAAGGTCGTCATGATAATCATCTTCAACCGAAGAGTCACGCTTATAAAGAGCACTTTTAAAAGAGGGTGTTCGTCAGGAGGAAGGCTGTCATGATAATCATCTTCAACCGAAGGCGTCACACTATAAGAGCACTTTAAAAGAGGGTGTTCGTCAGAGGAAGGGCTGTCATGATAATCATCTTCAACCAAAGGAATTATACTATAAAAGCACTTTAAAAGACAGTGTTCGTAATGAGGAAGACTATCATGATAATCATCTTCAAATGTAGGGGTAGTGCTATAAGGGAATGGTTTTGGGTAAACTTGAATCACCAAGTTCGGATTAGTCTTTGTGGATTTGTAGGTTGCCAGCTTCTTTATTGGTGTAAGCTTACGTAAAGCCATGAGTTTGATCGAATGAAGATTGAAGAATCGTGTTTAGGGTTTTTGTAGGTAAAATCGTAGGTCATGAAACAAAAGCAACGTAAATATATATATATATATATATGCAATCATGTTACAATTAGCCGACTATATTTTAACCGACTATACTAAAAACGCTTTCTAATTCTAAAATAAAAGTAATGGTTAAACATTCATTTACTACATTTTTCTTCTATAAGAGAAACAATTTTCTTTTTAATCTTCGTTTTATAGAAATATGTTGTTACTGAAAATTATGTATGCTAATATTCATATCAAGGTTTATGCCAATACATATGAAAATTTTGTTCATAAATAATATAACTTATTGTCCCAACAAGCTAAGCCTGCCAATGGGATTTTGCAATTATTCGTCTATGGACTTGGGCTCCTATTCTTTACATTGGGCCTTTAAGCCCATCATTAACTTAAAAAAATTTAACTTTCCTTTGGGCCTATAAGCCCATTTCCTAGAGGCCGGCCTAAAGTATCAAACTGATGTCGTTTGATTAAGCGCAAAACAATCAACTATGATATTTGTGTCAAGTTATATTTACTAAGGGGGTGTTTGGATTAGCTTATTTAGCTGGCTTTTGAGCTTATTTGATTTTGGAAATAAGTCAATAGGCTCACTTATTAGAGATGATTATCTTGAGGTTATTGGCTTAAGCCAATAATATGAAGCTTATAAGGTCAAGAAAAGTGGGCATATTGGCTTTTTTCCAAAATCAAATAAGCTCATAAGCATGCTAAATAAGCTAATCCAAACACCCCCTAATCTTGTTTAATGACTTCATCTCAAAAACCGGTATCTATACTACCTTATAATGCATTTAGGCCTTCTAAAATTAGAAGGCTTAAAATTCAGATTTTTAAAGTTACTTATTTTGGAAAGATATTTCTACACATAAAAACACACGCCCTCTCTCTTCTCTACCGCCGGCCACCCTCTTCTCCCAAGAACCACCGGGTCCGGCCACCACCGAGCAAATTTTTCCGGCTACTAAATCTTTTTCTTGCCGATTCGATAGATCGTTAACCTACATCATTTTTGAGATTTTGAGCCCCGGCTCCCACCACATCGCCACCACCCAGCCACCACCGCCGCCACCACCTCAAAACGATAAATCGACCCTGCGTGGTCATTTCTATGCAATGCACGCTACTGTGGAGAACCCTCACGCGGTGGTACATCTTGAATATAAAGATTCTGTACGGGTTGTTTTGGTGAACATATCACCACGGCCACCACCGCCGCCTTTCCCCTTCTCGTGGTCAATAGCACCAAGAACAACCATATTACTAGAAGAAAAAATAACTATTGAAATTATATCTGTGAAGATGAAATGGTGAAAAGTCTTGGTCGGCTAATATATACAAAAACGCGTTAAGTGGTCAGCGTGAAATAAGTGAAAGATGTTGTGATGGTGGCTGATGAAAAAATGTGTATTAGGGTTGTGAAATAAGTAATGTGAATATGGGATTAAGATGTATTATTGGGCGTTAGAGTGTTCATCCGGTTTATGAGGGTTGGGTTGCTAATTTGGGCTGGTCATTTATTTGAGTGCGCTTACAATTGGTATATAAACATTCGGTTTGGTTATTCTTTAGTAGTGGGAAGCGGAGTTGAAAAGAGATAAAATTACTTGAATTAGACGTAAAAATGAAAAACATTTGTTCGCTATAAATAGTCATCGGCACTACGCCAGCATTTGGTACCACCTTCTAGTATACTTTATACATGTTCATAAAATAGTATAGGTAGTCCACATCGTTACTGAACCATCATTGACATCGTCATAACTCACATAAGTTGTACAAGTTTCAGTAGTGACATGTTGAAGGTTAAGCATGTTATAGCACAACATTTTACAAATAATGCGAGTATAAAACAACTATAGTTCTTTCATAACCAAAGTTATTTTCCACTACGAAACGAAAAGAAGATAAAATATCATCATTTGGAAAATAAGTAAAAAAAAACTAAGTAAATATACAAAATCAAAGTGTATATATACAAACAAATAGCATGTTGTCATTTCCAAAAGCTAGATTAGTTTTCCAACATCACAACCAAAGAATCTAACCTTTACATGTTGATTCTTTGTTGTATACTCCCAAAGGGGACAAAATTAAATCATAAAGATTAAAATACAAAAGAAAGTTAATTAAAAAAAAAAAAAAAAAGTAAAAAAAATAAAATAACAAGAAAGGTTGCAATTCTCCCACCAAAATAATGTCACACCCTCATGTAAAATATACCCTATGCTTCATACTTTTTGATGGCATCTTTTCAACTTTCTTCTCACATCATAATAAGCTTGTTACTCTTTAAAAACTTTGATATATATATTCGGGGTCACTTTACATGGACTCTGTGTTAGCTTTGGCCTTTGCAGCTCGGGATGATTTTGATGAGGAGGACGACTTTGGGGAGCATGTGGATTTTGATTTTTTACGCCTTTGTTTTTTGGGTATATTAGGAAGGTCTACGGGTGGTAGATCGTTAAGTATATCATCCGAAGGCCGTCTTCCCATTGCTTCTCCAAAATCTACATGCATATAACCAAAATTAGGTTATTTATAAGAACTCAACATATAATTCAAGTACACAAGTTCTAAAATCTTGCAACTAGCCAAGGTTTGGGATTTATTTGGTCATTGGTATACCCTAAACTAGTATTACCCTCTAATTTTTTTTATTTTTAATAGTAAATGAAACATACATATATTGTTGCTTTCAAGAAAATGGTAGCACATATCATGGTCATGGGTATGTGTATGTGTTGTAAAAGCAAAAAGGTCTTGTGACGCATAAAGCCAAATCTCTTTGAAGTCAAGAATCTTTAGCTAAAAACCAATTTACAAAAGAGTACAAGCTGCCTTTTCATTAGTACAAATCATGTTACTAATTGTACAATTCATTTATCCAATGGTACAAGAATTTTAACTTATGATGTGGACAACGTGAGGGACAAAATCTATCTTTATTTCATGACAATTTTCCAAACCCGTGAATGGCCCACGTTTGGCCCATTAGCTTCTTCAATCACAACCCACATGGTATCTTTAATTTTTCATTAAAACATATGATTATAAATTGATCTCATTGTATTTAAGTTTTTATCATATGTTCAATGTCTCAATGACAAATTTAATGTGGTTTTTAAGTGAATTGTTTCATGACTAATTCTTTCCTAATCTTCTACTATAATAAGGAGTAATGTTTACGTTGTGATTTGAATTACATTACAATTGTTTTTCTTGCAAGTACGGTTTTTTACATATTAAGAAAAAGAACCGACAACTTTATGTTCATTTGTTTACTAAAAATGGTTTGCACCATAAAAAGTTAAAAACCAATTAAGTCACTAAGATTTAGTTTAACCGAAAAATTTAAGAAAATAAATCAGTACAGAATTATCGACAACGACTAAAATAAATATAATAAAAAATAGCTTAAGTGCAACACATTTTTTTTGGCGCTCAATACCATCAGCAAGAATTTATTTGCTGGATAAAAATTATTAAAATAAATATTATTGACTCTTTTATTTCAAATTATTGCTTTTTTAAATATAAAAAGCAAATAATTGCATTTGATAATAAATCATTGTACTTTTTAAAATGCACAAAAAAAATTTCTCAACCCTCCAATTCATTGAAAGTCACACTTTCCTTAAAATACAGTTTTCTGTTAGCATCTTTTTGTAATAACGATGATTTATTTGTAATAAAAAAACAAATTTCAAAAAAACAAAAATCATTTCCAATAAAAAAAATAGGTACCTTGAGAAGACCATGTCGACATTGCAGAACCAGAATTACCAATAGAAGTTGCTGCAAAATCTGGGGCTGTCTTGAACTCATTCATCTGAAAAAACAAAAATTATAAAATTTAAAAATTTAAACAAAAAAAAATATATATATATATATATATTTTGATTAATAGCAAAGCCGTATATAATATTAGAGGCCTCAAAATTTACTTCCGGCCGAAAAATATTAGCCATATATGATCATGTTCTAAGCATTTGTTAAAACCACGAGCAGAGTCAGAAAATTATAGTCGATGAGGCAAATTTTGATAATTTTTAGAAACTACATTACAAATTGATTCAGTAGGAGGCAACATTACAAAAATAATCAGATATTTTCAATAGTTTACATTACAATTTATTTCGCTAGATCCCACCCTACCCCCTTCCTGTCTCCGCCTCTGGTTAAAACTCGGTTTATCATGTATGATTTTGCATAGGGTCTCGGTTACCTCAGCTACGACTTATATAAAAATCGGTGAAAAGAAAATAAAAAAGAAAAGTGAAATGACAAAATTACCCATGCAGGAGCACTGCCAGATGATCCATCCCAACCAATATGAGCAACATGTTTAACATCAGTTGGATACCCTATCTCCATCTCTCTCTCCTTTATAACTATACATTCATCAAAATTAACAATCTTAATCAATAAAAACAAACCAACTTTTTAACATACAAATACACAAAGAAGTTAAGTATTACCAAATATATTTGAGATAAATTTGAACCCTTTAAACACCCCTTTAATCTTAGTCCCCATAGCTTTAAAAAAAACTCAACTAACAAACCAAAAAAATGAAGAATATCACTAATGCAACCCTTTTTCCTGCAAAAAAAATACATTAACCAATTAAAAACTATAAGCTTGACACAAATAACAATAAGAACTTGACAAGATTACCTTATGCCTTAAAGGGTATTCAAAAAAGTACTTCTTTCATTAAGTTGCATGTCATAGGCAAGTTTCTTGATCATATTTGGTTAAAAAAAACATACAAAATGAAATGCAATGAAGAAATGCAAAAAGGGTTATGAAAAATTTATAAATTGGGTTTAGATGTGAGAAAGTGAGATGGGGTTTATGTATAAAGAAAGAAGAATGTTTTTGTTAAAAGATGGAGAACCACAAAGAAAGAAAGAAAGAAAGATCTCCAAAAAGAAGGGGTGTGGTGTGGTTTTACAAAGACATGGACAGGTCATATTATTATATTTATATTTGTACTAGACAATAAGGAAATGATTTGTGTTTTTTTAATGAGAAAATGTTAATTTTGTTGTGCTTTTTTATCATGTTGTTTTGGACAAAATTTTGTTACCGTAGGGATATTGTTACTTTGTGACTTGTTTTGACTTTTAAATTTCAAAAGTGTTGAAATGTTGTTTTACAAAATGTGTAAATTATCAAAGAAATTCTAAGGGTTATTTTGTGAAACGAGCGGTGTTAGTTGACAGTAGCAATTAACAATAGTAGTTAGTTGTAGCAATTAGCAGTAGTTGTTTGTTTTACTAAAACGTGTTTGATAATGTAGCTGTAATTATAAAAGCAACATATAAACAAAACAAAAATGCTAAATTTAAATACTTGAGAGATGAGTATTTAAAAAAGTAACATTTAAACAAAACAAAATTGATAAATGCTTGTAACCAAACAAGTTTTAATATTCAAAAATACTTTAAAAAGCTTGTCGCCAAACATACCCTAATATTGTGCATTGTTTCTAGTGTCGATTGATCCTCCTTTAAGGACCTGGTTTTCGGCAATGAACACTTATTTCCGTGAGTTTTCGTTAGAAGCTGAGATTGATCTTTTTGACCGGTTAACTGAAAGTTTGCAGTGAGTTACTCTATGTGTTGATATGTTGTTATGTTTTGTTATGAAGGTACATTTGTTAAAAGTTAAAATAGTTTGAAGCATGTTAATGTTGTATTTGTTTTACTAAATTAAAACGAGTAGTGAACATAATAATAATAATTTTAATTCAGTAAGTGATACTGTATAGAGTAGTGTTCATGATTTACTAATCAACTGTCCATTTCGTTTAATATTTATTCTATTCTTGGCAAGTAAATATTTTAATTTCTCATTCTAATACTCTTATGTTTGGTTCCCGCCATTTTAACACTCAAAAATCAACAAATATTTAAAGTGTGATTCAAGTCGATGTTTTGTGTGTTTTGTTATGGTTGATATTTGAGACACTATGAATAGCCCAACCCAAGGACCATAATTACTAAGTCGATAGGGTGATTATCGACTTTCTTAGTGTATAAATAAGATTACAACCACACTAGACATATACGACTAATTAAATTTTGTTTTAAAGAATATGAAAGATACTGCTTAATGAATAGAAGAGTTAAAACTATATTTTACTAAGTAAATCAACTATGCGTGCTCACTTTTGTCATATTTGTATGTATGTAATATTATATCTCATTTCGCAACGATATTTTTATTTGAACTAACATATATGTATTAGATGATATAATGGCTTAAAATCAAATGTAGGTTGGATTCATTAGGGTTTTTAATATCTTCTATGTAATGCAGTATAAATGCATATATAATATAATTTCTCACGAGGTTTTCACTATCTAATATGGTATCGGAACGGGACAGATCCTCAGACCTAGATGACTACGTTAAGCGGCTTCCCCAAAGCCACCCCGTCAAACTCTTGCCACCACCTTTTATCTCTTAGAAAAAAAATCAATTTTCAGCCAAAAACCTAGATGCTTATTGTTTTGTCCGTAACTTTCTAACCATTTCGTGTTAACTGACGTGGTCAACGTCATTCTTTTCAATTTTCAAGTCTGCAAATAACACAACTTAAATCACCTTCGTTGGTTGCCGGACGCGCCGCCATGCGCCTCCGAAAGTTGACTGCCAAAAAAAAGTTTATGCTTTGCTTCAATTTTTTGTTTTTTTACATTTGGGTTCATGTATGATAAAATTAATCTCTGCTTATTGCCGTGTCGTCATCTATATTAATTATTATTTTTACTGATTTTCCGCTTTATTTTGCTTTTGTTGATGCAGATAAAGATTTGTTTTCGCTTGTTGTCGAACGTCTTTATCAACAAAACTTTCATTGCTTTAACATTTATTTAGTTTCTTGATCCAATCCGAGCTTTCTTGATTTCGCCAATCGAATTATGAGGGAGTATTAGACGATATAACGGCCCAAACATGAATGTGAGTTGCATTCATTAGGGTTTCTAGTATCTTTTATGTAATGCATTATAAACGCATGTTAATAATACAATACCTTTAACGGGGTTTTCACTATCTAACAATATGTTTGTAAGATATTTATATTTCATCATTAATAAATTAAATTGCAAAGTATTTGTCGTCATAACACGCAGTTATCCGTCCATTGTTTAAATGGTTGAATGACTTTTTTATATGATTGTTGATACAAAAGCTGGGCGTTCCTTGTTTGGGCTCCGGTTCTTGTACCAATTGCTGATTGTTACTTGAGACCTACTATACTAAGAGACGTGTAGAAAACACTGCTTAGGCTTATGGGATTGTCTCCCAGCGATTATCCTCCGGCGTGAGAGTAAGTAATCGGTTTAGGGTTTAAGGAGTGTTAGGGTTCTGAGATCGTACCTTAAACGAGGGATGTGATTCCCTTTATATACGCACGGAATCCTTGTTGGTTCCGTGTTCCTCAACCTTCGGTATCCGCCTTAGTCGGTTGGGGATGATTATCTTCCTATTTAGAAGATATCGGATATCTATTCCATCAATAGATTCGGTCTTGGGCCTTCATGAGCCCAAACGCTAGTCGGCTTAGCCCAGCTTGTGCACGCCGGCCAGTTAGTTTGGACTTTAGTCGGTCCGCGTGACCGGATATAGACTATACGTCATCATGTCCCCCTAGTCTAGTATGCGTAGTGCATAACTACGGATGCTAGACTAATTATCGTAGTCCGTGAAAAATAAACAAAGCGTAGCAAAGAAGCTAAAGAAATATCCTCTTGATACGTTGTATCCAGCCGTAATAAAGAAAACGGGCACCTCGTAAATCGGGGGAAAGGTTACTCAAGACCCGTGTCCCATCAAATAATCCCAACCACATATTTAGGGTTGGTGGGTTCCACGTGTCGATCATCGCGAGGAGGAGGAAGGTTATATAATCCCTTCACTTCATTTTCACCGTTTCTGCACACAGTAAAAAAAAACTATCCACCATTATCATAGCTTCAAACACTTCCAAGCCTTCATACCGAAATATCCCCTAGGTAATTGCGCCTGCGCATTTGTTTGTTATTATAAACAATACCATGGTTAAGGAATTATCGGATTTTACGTCCAGACATAGCGGAGGAGGAGCTTCGACGCTTCGTTGATTATTATATTCCAGTAGCAGTACATCCGAACTTCCTAGCGCGCTTAATGCGTCGATAGCGGATTTCCCTGATGGGAAGATTGGGGTATACACGCGATTCTTTGAATTCGCAAATCGGCGATACCCCTATCGTTATTCTTAAGTGATGTATTGAATTATTACCGCATACACTTATCCCACCGCTGTATAGGTGCGCAAAACTAACTAATTTCGAGGTGAACGCCCACTTATTGGCCATTAACCCCAATCCACTGTTCGAGCGTTTACCACACCCGCGTGGTCAAACGGGTGGGTTTTCGGCGCCCAGGTCACTCAATGTTATCACGGAAAAGTTAGGCCGCCGAAATTGGAGGAAACCTTTTTCGGGTTGGACGCATGCTTTCCGTCCAATTTGAATTTTACTCTAAGGGGACACTACCAAAGGATGAGCGCTCCCTCCCTGGATCATACAATGCTGAGGATGCGGAAATAATAAATGCAAACCGCATTCCGATTAACTCCTATCCCGAGGAGTTTTTGGTGCGTATTGGCCTGAGCCGCAACTATTTTGGCGATTCGTAAAAGTTCCTATCTTCTTAGGCATGGATGGTCGGGTGCTTGCTCATGCTTTCGTACCGTTGAGTTACATTCGTAAGTTTTCACTTGTTGTTAACGATTGCAAACGGTTTGTATTTCTTTGTTGTTGTGCAGCGATGGACTGTTGGCGTGTGCAACCGAGCAACTATCGAAGTGGAGGTGGGAACGACTCTTGAAAGAGGAGAAAGCGTGCTTTGTGCGGCGGGCGTACCCTAGTGTTGGACCTAGGTGAGGCGGGGAAAGTTCATCCGTTGCGCTAAAGCAACTTACTTCAAGTGTGCCAGTTCTACAGTCCCTTCATCTCCAGTGCAACCTGGCCGTAGTGGTGGAGCACGTGGAAAGTGGAAGAGGAAGAAGAAAGTCAAGGATTGGAGGCAAAAGGAAGCGTAGCGTGTACTACCTCTCGGAAGAAGCGCCCGGTTGTGTTTAGTGTGGAGTCATCCTCTAGTGATGTTGCGGCCGCTACCATCATCACTGTCACATCTATTCTCGCGTAAAGTATCCTTACAAGATTATGTACCGCAATGCCTCATGATATTCTTGAATAACTGTGAATTTCGTCATGTTTGTAGGTTTGAGCAATCGCAGAGTCGCCCAATCAAGTCCAATGTGTTCTGAATCATTTGGGCTGAAGAGCCAGCGGCCAGCCCGGGACCTCTCGGGATCGCCGGCAACTGTCGAGGATCCGGTCTTACTGCCAGCGCTAAAGGCAAAGTATTCGGAGAGACTAGCCAAGTCTTTGAAAGACCAACAATTGCGCTTCTGAGGCGCAATTGATAGTGCTAGTGCGGCGAGAGACTATGGGGGCGTACGCTAAAAAACTCGCCGAAGAGAAAATGGCGCTGATGTGCCAAATAAATCAAGAGCGTGCAGAGGCCGCGGGATATAAGTCTTCCTGTCATTGGGCCATGAAGTATTTGGAGAATGGTAAAGACGCGATAACCTCTCAGCTTGAAAATTTTGGCGCTATTGTGAAAAGCACCCTTGAAACACAGGAGATGAAGTTGCGCAAGTTGAGTCTGGAGTATGACGAGGAGTTATATCCTCAACTTGGAGACCATTCGGCCTTGAGATGGCTCATAAGCCATGGGCTTCGTCTTCTTGCCTTAAGTACCCTAGAGTCGCAGAGTCGTTGACTCCTTCGGGATGTAGTTAAGTCTTGTGGAGCGTGGGGCAGAAACCATTGAGAGCTGCATGAGGATAAGCTTAAAGGTACCCGTGGTACCTAAGTATAGCCGCGAGCTTATGATAATCCGTCATTTGCCATGAAGAAGATGAGGGACTTGGAACTCCCATGATTGCTTTGAACTGGGCGTGATCGGGACTATCCGATAGATGTTATTTTTGCAGTTCGACTCTAGCGTCATCGCGGTGGATTCTTGACAGACTATTATCTTAAACTGATGCATCCCATGCGTTCCTATATTCGCCCGGGGATATCTTGAATCCTTTTGTCTGGAGAGGGTCCCTGAAGCAAGTTTTAGAAGCGCATGCGACGAGCTTGCTCGGAAGAAAGGTATTAAGGGCAAGGCATTATGTGTGGTACGCCGGTAGCGGCCCGCCTCCTGACGGGGTGCCCGTGAGTGTTGCCGTGGCCGTCCGAGACGGGATTTGTTGCGAGAGCTGAATAGGGTTGGGAATGCTACGAGCCGCGTGGGTAGTTCATCCTTGAAGCGTAGTCATAGTTTTTAGATTATCTCTTGTGTTGTAACTATCTTTGAGAAATAACTCGTAGTTATGAAATAAATCTCCTTTTGTTAAGTGTTTGTGAATATATTTTGCAATTCGTGATGTGCATACTTATCTGTTTGTCTTTGCGTAAAAGACATATTCGTTGTTACATGTATATGCAAGTGCGAGAATACAGGAAATCCATAATCATGTATGAAGATCCTAAGATACTTTAAAAAATAACTTCCAAGTATTATCATAATCGTGTATGTTTAATGATATGCAACGTACTGTACATACCGAATTAAGGAATCAAGTGTTTTGGTTCCACATTTGTTAAACGTGCACGTGTGCATTGTATCCGTCGTAGGATGTGTACAAAACTTATTCCAACGTCTTGAGAATAAGGTGTTTAACAAGGATACGTGATCCAGTGTTGATGGGTTTGCAACCCTCTTATTCAATAAGTTGTTTAGTAGGTTAACTTATCCTTTTACGATCATGGGTTTATTATGGTGCATGCACGCCATCGTGAAGCAAGAAATAAAAAGTTATTAAGACATAGAGTATATGGAAATAACAAATTGAAATATGTCGCGGAGTTAGCTAGAAACCGTCGTTTATTGATACTTGCAATTTTTTATAATAAGTAAATAAGACAATTATTCTAAGTAAAAGAAAGAGTAAATGCATAGATGTTTATTGGGCACTGAAAGTGCGAGAGCGTCTGTGCGCTAGGCCGTAGCCATTCCTATAGATAGCACCTCTTGAGGTTGCAGATGTTCCATGTGCGTGGCAAGTTCGACCATCCAAGCCTCGAGCTTGTATGCGCTGTTCCTAGTGCTTGGTAACCTCATAGGGTCCTTCCTTTGGTCCAAGCTTACCGTGTTCTTCTGGCGTGGCTTGCGTCATTAGCGGTAGACAAAATCACGGTGAATGAAACGTTGCGCACTTTAGCATCATAGTATCCTTTCATCCTTGACTTTGATTTTGCTTCCTTATAGCTGCGCGTTCAGCTTTCTTCTAGCAGGTCTAAGTCGACCGTCTCTCGTCATCATTGGTTGCCACATTGATTTCAAAGGTCGCGGATAGTTGGCATGCCGATCTCACCTGGTATGACGGCTTCGTCCCATAGACTAAAGAGAAGGGAGTGTCGCTCGTCAGGTCTTGATGGAGGTGGTGCGCCCACAAGACATGTGATAGCTCTTCTACCCATCGCTTTGTGCTTTTCTAGGTGCCTTAATTCCTTCGCCTAAGCTTCGATTCGCTCGTTCCACAAGGCCGTTGGTTTGTGGATGTTTAACTGACGCGAAGTGTTGTGTAATGTAATGTTAAGCTTCGCGCTGAGTCGGGGTTATCACGAAATTGTTTCCCGTTGTCCGAGATGATTTCCCAAGGATACCGGCGGCATACAATGTTTTCCTATCTGGCGTTTCACGGTTGCCGTGATTGTTACCACTGCGCCTCGCTTCGATCCACTTGGTGAAGTAGTCTATGGCGTATGAGAATTTTTAGTCCACCACGCGCGATAGGAAAAGGGCATGCGATGTCAATACCCCACTTGTAGAATGGCCATGGTGATGTTATTGGTGTGCTTCGTCTTGTATTGGCGCGGACGGGTCTATGAACTTGGCAATCGTTGCACTTCCTTATTAAGTCCCAGCGTCGCGTGCATGGTCGGCCAATAGTATCCTGATCTCATGGCGCGTCCAACAGTGCGGTCCGGAGTGCATACTGCATGAACCTTCATGGATTTCTCGCGTACGTAATTTTCTTGTAAGGGTGACCACAACGGAGCCATGGTTGCGAAGAGGCGTCGGTACAATATGTTGCCTCGCTGACTCGAATCTTTGCTGTATGCGCCTTATCCTGCGACTTCCTTCGCTCTTGGGGTAACGCTCCCTTGCTTAGGAAGTCTGTTATCGGTGTCATCCATGTAGGACCTTCCTCCCTCATTATCGTGGAGATTTCCATCTCCGAAATTGACTTGCTTTTTAGTGTTTCCACCGACTTGCTTTGATAGGTATGCAAAGCTTGTCGAGGCAATCTTGCTTAGTGCATCCGCCTTGCGGTTTTCCCCTCTAGGAACTTGCTTGATAGTGAACCTATCAAAGCTTTTATCGGTGTCTTGGTTTTATCAAGGTACTGGATCATATTATCTTCTTTGACGTATTAAGCCAACACGTGGTTGGCCACTAGTCGGGAATCCACATTTGCCTCTAGGTTACGTACACCCATTCGAGTTGCAATGCGTGGTCGTGAGTGGGGCTTCGTACTCGCCTCATTGTTTGTCGTTGTGAATTCAAAGCGCGGTCGTAAGTGAATTCCATTCCCTCTGGATTTGTGAGAATGAGGCCGCTCTGAGCCATCAATGCATGAGGATCCATCTATAAACAAGATCCATGGATCTTGCGGTTGATCCTTACTTGGTGTGGGTACCTCGTCGATTATGCGGCTTTTCAATGATGAAGTGCGCGAATCTATCCTTTGATTGTGGTACGTGGTGCGTAAGAGATGTTGTGCTCACCTAGCAATACACTCCACCGCGATGCCCGTGCGTCCGGTTTGGAAATGATACGCTTGATCGGTTGGTCCGTGATTCTGCGATTGGGTGTGCTTGGAAGTACATAGCGCAGCCGTTTAGCGACAAAGACCAATGCCAATAATTTTTCCATGGCTATAGTTCATCTCCGTCTTCTTGAGTGCCTTGCTACGAAGTAGATAGGGGTTTATCTTGAGCCCCATCTGTTAGTAGCTGCTACCTGACTACGCCTTCGATTGCGCAGACAAATACATGATCGCTCTTCCCGGTGGAGTGCGACAAGTGTTGGGCGTTGCGGATGTTGTTTAAGGCGTGAAGGCCTCTTACGCCTCCGTAGTCCATATGAAATCACCCTTCTTG
This sequence comes from Chrysanthemum makinoi, assembly GCA_910596185.1. NCBI lineage: Eukaryota > Viridiplantae > Streptophyta > Magnoliopsida > Asterales > Asteraceae > Chrysanthemum > Chrysanthemum makinoi. Next base: position 8,778,307 of record OU343223.1, read on the forward strand.
ATACACTTCTTGAGCGTTTTGAAAAGAGGTAGTGATTTTTCTCCCGATTGGATAAGAACCGTTTAAGCCGGCCAACTTTCCGTTGAGAGATTGGACTTCCTTCAACGTGCGCGGTGAAGGAAGTTCGATGACCGCTTTCTTTTGGACGGTTTTATACCGTCGGGTTCTATCAAGTATCCAAGGAACATGCCTATGGCCGAAGGTACACTTCTTGGGATTTAGCTTTATATTGATCTCTCGTAGAGTTTTGAACGTTTCCTCAATGTCGCGCTAGCTCATCTTCGTATGGCTCTTTATAACCGAGTTCATCAACATAGACCTCTAGGTTGCGCCCACTGTTTTTCGAAGCATTATCTACTAACCTGTAGGTAGGCGCTGCATTTTTCAAGCCAAAGGGCATTTTTGTGTAGCAAGAGACGCTTTGGCTTGTGAAAGGCCGTTTTCCTCTCCTCCATAGCCATTTGGATTTGATGATATCCCTTGTAGCGTCCGGGCACTTTAATGGATATCCTTGAGACTCTATTATCGGTCTATCTCTCGGTAAAGGATAGCAGTCTTGTGGACATGCTTTGTTAAGGTCGGTGAAGTCGCTTACCGTGGGCTGTTTTCTTTACCATGACCGGATTGGAAAGCCGGTCATGGTAGTCTTCCCGCATGATCCTGCCTCTACCGGTTTGTGTACCTATGCCAAGTTGCTTTGGCGCTAGAGGCTTGGCGGCGCTTCTTCGGCGTATGGGTGAGTTATCCTTGTAGGATTCTCGGTTTATGCTCTCGTGATGACGCGGTACTCTGTCATGTGTTTAGGCTCCCATGCAAAAATATCCAAATTCTTAGGAGTGCACATCTTTGTTGCTTTGCCGTTGTCCAGACAATGAACCTCCGATGGATATTTCTGTTCGGGTATTTAGGGTGAATTGCTACTTTCGATTTGGAATTAGTTTCTGCAACGTGGGGGGTTGGTGCTTCGCCTCGCATGCAATCGTTGCATTCTCTATGTGATGCGGTGGCGTTGTAAAGAGTAACAATACCACCTTTCACGGAATTTAAGCATCCATGCGGTTGATGACACCGCCGCGATAGGCGATATTCCGTGTCTCCCAATAATGCCATTGTATGGCGAGGAGATTTAATCACCATGAATTCTATCCGGCCGTTGGTGTTCTTCGTTTCAATCTTGTGGTGTCGTATTTGCCCCATAGGCCATATCTTCACTGTAAAACCGATCAACGCCGCTTCGAGGGATTAATGATGCGCGTATTTAGGGCGCAATCGTTTGACACGAGTGCATACATGATGTCGCGAAGCTCCACCATCAACATATGCGGTGGATCGTGACCCCAGCGCTTATTTCTATAGTGAGTGGTTCCACCACTGCGTTGTCCTTGATTAAGGTGGGGAAAGAGATCTCGCCACGTGAAAAATCCGGTGACCTTACGCCTTGTGACCCTTTGCCATGATTGTATCATGTAAATGGTGTCAGGTTTGTCTTTAGGTGTCTCTTTCTTATTGCCACTCTTCTGTTTGTCCTTTCCTTCCTTGATATTCTTGACCAAATGGTCCAATCTGCCCTCTTTGACCATTTTGTCAATGAGTTGTATGATTGGACACATTCGTTAGTGGTGTGGCCCTTACGTCGCGTGGTAGTCACAATATCCATTCGGTCGCCGATCCTGCAGGGTGCATTTGTGGTGGTCTTGGGAAGTTACCCCTCTACCGGTATTTCCTTGGGGTTTTGTCGTGAGGTGTATCTGTCATTATCCCTCCCGCTCCCACATTGCGCGATAGCTTCTACGGTTGCTACTCGGTCATTGGGTTGTCTCCCGTTCTTGCGGCCGTAGTTTGAGGAGTTTCTTTTGCTCATGGCGGCGGCTTCTCCTGGACGAAGGACCTAGAGCGTTCATGAGTTCATCAAAAGTTCGAGAATCTTGTCATTCAACCTCTTGATGAGTTATGGGTTATTAATTCCATTCATGAAACCGGAGATCTTTAGCACTTCCGGGCATGCTTTAACTTGCATGCATTCATCTTTAAAGCGCTCCATGAATGCGCTCGTAGATTCTCCTTGGCGTTGCTTTACCACAGCAAGTTCGACAGGGATTTTTAGCGCATTTTTCGTTGAGTAAAATTTAGGCGGGCACGCTTTCAATTCTTCAAAACCATTTATACTCCTCCGTGGAAGCTTGTTGAACCGATTCGGCCTTCCCACTAGTGTGGAATTAAACATATGGCACCACACCGGTTGTGGCCAAGTTTCAATAGTTGGTGATTCGAAGATTTTTAGGTGATCGCGGATCACCTGTTCCATCATAGGTCTTGACATTAGCGGGCATCGCCTCTTCTTGTTCTCGAGAAATCGCTAATGCGTCTAGTGAGCGTCTGACGATGCCATGGGAGAGACATGTCCTCCTCTTTGTCATTGTGTTCGCCGGACTTCCAATGTCCTGTATCACTATCCTCGTTGTCCGAGGAGTTATCGGAGGAGTTCGCCTTCTTTAGCGACTATCAAGTGCGGATCGAAAGGACTTTCACTTGGGGAGTACCTCCGCAAGTTCCGTCATGCACTTTGCGGCTACCCGGTCTAGCATAAACAGCGACATTTGTTCATTTTCATCACTATCGCTCAAGTGATGAGAGTGAGATGTCTCATCGTCCTCGATTCTCCCGATCCCCGTTGAATCTGGGGGTGTCTCCGTTTCTTCAGCTTCCTTCTGATGGCGGTGGGGAAGTATCGTATTCAGAATCAAAATTTAGTCGGGCTTGCAAGTTCCGACCCGATCTCTTCTTTTCTTCCTCTTGCATGAGGGTAGCTAAGGCTTCGTAGTTTTGGGATACGAAATCTTCGGCCAAGCTGCAGCGCAACTCCTTCTAGAAGCAGTGTGTGTTTGTTTCTACTACTATGCCCTTATTCCGATTGGGTGCCTCTGTGCCTTTGTCAAGTCAGGTTCTAGCACCGATTGAAAGGGGTGGTGGACTGATCTTGTGATGGATCTACTTCCTGGGTGAGTTGCAGGTGGCTTGGGTTGTCCCCGGGCAGTTCCACCAGTGGGAAGACCGAGTCTTGCCTGATCCCTTGTTTTTAGCAAATGGTTGTCCCAATGATGTTTAGGGTCGATCCACTTTGCGCTTCTTTCCCATAAGTTACATCTGCGATCGCCGGTTTCCATGCTTCGTCATTCTAGTCTTGGTTCTTAGTGAATGGTCCCACGGATGGCGCCACTTGTTGATACAAAAGTGGGCATTCCTTGTTTGGGCTCGGTTCTTGTACCAATTCTTGATTGTTACTTGAGACCTGCACTAAGAGACGAGAAAACACCGTTAGGCTTCCGTGGGATTGTCTCCCAATTATCCTCCGTGAGAGTAAGTAATGGTTTAGGGTTTAAAGAGTGTTAGGGTTCGAGATCGCACTTAAACGAGGGATGGGATTCCTTTTATATACACACGGAATCCTTGTTGGTTCCGTGTTCCTCAACCTTCCGGTATCCCGAGTGGTTGAGAATGATTATCTTCCTATTTAGAAGATATCGGATATCTATTCCATCAATAGATTCGGGTTTGGGCCTTCATGAGCCCAAACGTCTAGTCGGCTTAGAGTTAGTACCGGTAGAGTTAGTTTTGAACTTTAGTCGGGTCCGTGACCCGGATATAGACTATACGTCATCAATGATAACATATAAAAGTACAAAGACCGTACGTTCTAGACAAAAAATGTCGTCTTGACAACTCTATAATCGAAATAAAATAACAGTATACAACACATATACATTAATACATAGATTATACTGCTCATTTCAAAGCTATATTACTCTTTTTTCTTCTCGTGACAGCACAAGAAATATGATATTAAAACATATATATAGTTGTATAACTATATTGATGTGGATGTGTTTACAAAGCGTCAATTTGCTTACTAAGACACAGATGGCGTTGCCAATTGGACTTAGCCAAGAAACGTACGTGTTTGTAATGTTGCGGTAACAAATGGTAGCTCGTTTCAACATCGTTGCCTCACTAATTTTTTTTTAGAAAAGCAACATTGTAAGACGTGTTGGTAACAATATGTTACTTGAGCAATTTGCGTAAAAAGAAATTTGATCAGTTACGCTGACTACCCTTGAACACAAGTTTGGGTGTGTTCGCATTTTAGGATGGCATTGTAAACATTCTTTTATACGTGCATGTAACTTCCATATGCAAAAAGATTTATATATAATTCTTTGAGCTATTATATCTCGAAGAAGCATTGTTACTCTCAGACAGAGGTGAGATTGTCTACATTTTATATGTCTTGTACCTTGTTTTGACGGGATTAATTAGATGATGTTGTTGTTGTGTTGCAATGAGCTATTGTATGATATTGGCATTATTAGCACAAAGAGACTCAAACTAATATATAAAGATCACATTCATCTTTTTTTTTTTTTTCTTTTTTCTTTTTTTTTTCTTTGAACATAGACATATTATTAGAAAAAACTAAGGAACACACAAATCACTCCTCGCAAGCGAGGTAATTTCATGAGGAAAAGAACTATCCCAATTAAATCCGTAGAACAAAAGCGTGAGAAGCAACCGGTGTCTACTTTTTTTTGCTCAATTAACCCAAAAAAATGAAATTCACATATTCTTTGCCATAAGCGAATGTCATCAATAAGAGCTGCAAATCTTCATGGTGGGTATGCTTCTGAAGATGATAAAGAAATAGCCATTTGAGAATCTGATTCCACAATAGCATTTATACTTTTATAAGCAAACATATATTTTTAGCCAAATTTTAGATAAGGTCCATTCTCCAAAATCCAAATGGTTTGTATTTTGTTGGTAGGAGTCTTATTGCTTAGGTGTCACCAAAGCTCGTTTATAAATCATAAAACAATTCTCTTCAAATAATCATCTTGATATTCCTAATATAGTTGCAGTCACGTCTATTAAAGATTTTAAAACTTAAGAATGCTACATATGCAACATGCAACTTGTCAATTTTCTATTATTAGAAATTAAATCATGTTGCGTATCCTGAGGGAATTATGTGTCTTTTTTTGGTAATTTATTTATTTATTTATTTAATTATAGATTCTTTAGCTGTAATACATTTCCTGTGGTTTAGCGTACCTATTTTCATTTGTATAAGAAGACGTGTATTTGATTTTAATTTTATATAAGTTTAAAAAATTGTGATTTGAAGCAAGTTGGATTTTAAGAAAAAGATGGAACACCCAACGATATTGGATTAGATAGTTGATGTTAGGTGATATAACAATCTAGCCAGACAATGAGTCTACATGTCGGGGTGATAGTACCGTAGGTTCAAAGGTGGGTTGTGCTACATATGCTTTATATTTTCATGTAACCGTAAGACTGGACACAGTGGTCACCATTTTCTTCGTCATCACATCAGCGTCATATCATTATTCAGCACATTATCACTCTTATCATTGTTCAGTCACGAAGTGGTGAGCACCTTTACCACTTACCTCCTGTTTTCCTTTTTCTAGCGCGTGACCCAAAGGTGTCACGAGTGAGGGGGTGTGATGATGGTGAGGCATCACCTCCCATTGTGCTTAGCCTAAGGTGGTTACGTCAAATTACAATAGTGAGCTCAAATTTGAAGGAATTCTAATTCAAAATCCGATCACTAGTTAATTTAAAATTCAATTTGAAGCAACTTTGAAAGAGAAAGGCTTGTTTTATGTGACGGTGAGCTCAAATCATATTTAGTCATTCGGTAATTGTCAAAAAAAGCCAAAGACTATGATTAAAGAGAAAATCAATTACATTTAATGATGTCTATAGAGGTGGAGAACTTTTGTCAATAGCTTGAAGTTTAGTAAACTATATATTTTCACAATATTCATTTGTAGAAACTTAGGGGCGTTTGGTGTATATATGAAAATGACTATGGATATATGAATAGGAATGGGTTTGTAAACCCACCACCATATGTGGGTATAGAAAATACTTATTTTTATGGGTTTCATGATCATTTTCAAAAACAATACCCATAAACCAAACAACTATGTTGAGGATGAAAGAGTTCTTTCATTTCCATACCTTCAAATCAAATGGCCCTTATTTTACGATGTATAAATCTTGATAGAATTGTGAAAAGTTCAAGAAGTTTTGCATTAGCGATGCTTGGAGCTAGGAGCGGACCTAAGGGGTTCTGGGGGTTCATAGTACCAATGAATGTTTGTCAACTAGTGTAAACTTTGGTTTAAAATCACTGATTTCTTTTAAATGAATTGGTTTCCAAATTTGTGTTGTATGAATACATGTCTTGTTTGGTTAATTCACTAATCTATCAAAAGAGATGCATGTTTTCTTAATTTGTTTACTAGTTTAAATGAAGTCATATATTTTTCTTTTTTTCTTCTTTATACTTGTAAAAGAATTTATGTGCATATGACGACTTAGAATATTGTGTCCGTCCCTGCTTGGAGCTCTTGTTTAAAGTCGACGGACAATTTTCTTTCTCACTGATAAATTTTTATTGTTTGATTTTTCGGGTAACAAAAAGCTCAACTTATGTTATCAAAGAGGGCATACTTTTTCTTTACTGTTATACATATATACTACATTTGAAGAAGTAAATTACGTTGTTTAAACAACAAATATTGAACAATATAGAGTGTTGGTGCCAATAGCAAAACATGCAACAACAGACCTAAATGCGAAGGTTTGATTCCTATGAGGTCTAACTTATTTATTTCTCTTTTTCTATATTGTATTGAACACAATTAAGATGGAGTCCACGAGTTAACAGTAAGTTTAGATACGTTGTGTATTTTGTTTGAAAGTAGTTTCTAAGTCCTAACATTGAATCCCACATTGATTAATTAACGGAAATGTTTGAGGCTTATATATGGTATTGTATATGGGGTATTCGTGTTTAGAATAGTATTATGTCTTCAAGCTCCAAGTTGTTCTCAAGTAAAACTCAAGTTCTACTTGAGATTTGTGAAGAGCTTGAAAACTTATATGATCTCTTAACCTTTTAAGTTTTATTTTGTAATTGCTAAATTGGATAGGTTTAGGTGTAAATCCTAGATAATAAATTTTTGTTTGAAAAAAGCTTCTAACATTGAATCCCACATCGATTGATTAAAGGAAATGTTGGCGGGTTATATATTGTATTGTATATGGAGTATTCATTTTTTGATTTTTGAATAGTATTATGTCTTCAAGCTCCAAACGTTTCTCATGTAAAACTTAAATTCTACTTGGAAACTTCTTCGAGCTTGAAAACTCATATGACCTCTTAACTTTTTAACTTTTATTTTGTAATTGCTAAATGAAATATTTTTATGTGTGAATCCCATATAATATATTTTTGTTTGAAAATAGTTTCCAACATTGAATCCCACATCGACTAATCAAAAGATATGTTGGCGGTTTCTATATGGTATTATGTATGAAGTATTAGTGTTTAAAATAGTATCATGTCTTCAAACTCCAAACAATTCCCAAGTAAAACTTAAAATTTTATGAGTTAAATTAAATGTGTGGCTATAAATATTTCTTATTCTTTCTTATTTTATTTTGTAATTGTTAAATTTGTTTGAGATTAGAAACTTATATGATCTTTTAACTTTTTATATTTTTATTTTGTAATTGTTAATTTAGATATTTTTATGTTAAATGCCAAATAGTATGTCTTTTGAACCTACTATTTAGTTAGTGGGTTGACATTTTGGTCGACTAACAATTAGATGGATTTATCGAGTTAGTATGTAGGATGACAATATGACGAGAAAGAAAATGTTGAATGACAATGTGTAAGATAATCCTATTGATCATAGACAATGATTGGTAATACTTATAGTCCTACTCGTTGATAGATTTCCTCATATTATATTTTTTTATCCTTAGACCTTATTCATTACAAATTGTCCCAAACTACCTTATCCTTAAACTATTATTACATCAATAAATATTCCTAACAATATTTCATAGATGTAGTAATAGTTTGAGCAGCTTATCTTCAATCCAAAGATAACTTGGAGAATTCTTTGGTATATAAAACTTATGATGTTGCAAACTAAATGAGCGTTTTTCCAATTGGGTCATTAAGTGGGCTTGTTTTTTTTTTTTTGATTAAGTGGGTGGGTCCCTTTCTGTTAATGGGTCTTAATGGGGATGAGGACTCTTTGATTTTTTTCTCCATATAAACCATTTAACAGAAAAAGAAACATATTATATGTGTGGCCCCACCACTATCTCCCCATTAAGACTCATTAACAGAAAAAAGAAACACCCCTAATTCCAATTGGATCACAAGCAACTAAACGAGTAATTGGTTGAGGTATTCTTTTTCAAAAGACGAGACTTTAACCGAGATGTTGATGTTCGATACTTAATAGAAGTATATCGATGACTATTTAAATCTTGAGCAATGCTACATTCTTCTACAATATCTTTGTTGTTTATCTTTTTATTCACATCAAACTATAACATGTGTAATGGACTCATTCCATTCCTTAATTTAATTCATTGATCAATCCACCTGTCATGATCACACAAGTAGAAGGATATATAGGCATATCAAGTAGGAAGATATATCATTTTTTTATTTTTTTTTTCTAATCGCTTTTAGATTTGTATTTAGTGAAAGAGAAATGATATTCATTCCTACTTAGTAATCCTACATATCCTCCTAATTACAAGATGCTGACATGTGAAAAAAAATGATGGTTCAGATGAAAAGAGATAACGAGTGAAAAACACGTGTAATGATTTTGTATAGGCAGGAGGATAAGTAAGAATAAAATGTATGAAGATATAGCAATGCTCTTTAGTGAAAACCTCTTGTGAAAAGATGAAGAGTCATATCATTAAATCATTGGTCGATAATTACGTTACATTGATTGACTAAAACATGTATTAGGCCAATGCTAATGGCTCGGTTGGTTGACCCCCAATTGTTGTTAGCCTCGCTTTTTCTAAAGATAACGTCATTTACGTGAATTGGACTAGATGCGTAGTATACTTTGCCCTTAGGGACTAGTATCGTTTATGTGGCAAAGTTAGAGCATATAAATACCCCTCATGACTCCCATGAGGGGGTGAGGTGAATCATTTGGCTAGTTGTATTGTGTGTTTTAATTTTATAAAGTCTTTGTTTTCTCCTCCCTCTCTCTAGTTTCTCTCTACAGAAAGATGATGTTCTTCATCTTCTTTCACCAACCAAGACCTCCAAACCACATAAATCACATAGTATTCGGTCCTGACAACTGTATAGTCGACCGAGTTTTCACCACTAGCTCAACCGAATCTTGATCGGTCACCCCAACCTTTTTAATGTTTCGGTTTGTCAGCCAACCATAACAATTGTGTGTGTTTGTGTGTGTCTTTTTTTATTATTATTATTTCTTGGATCAATTTGGTAGGAAATGAAGCAAAAGAGATGCTTTTTTTTTTCTCTTTCAGTTAGGGTGTTTTTGTAGCAAATGAAGAAGAAGAAGCAAATGTGCTTTAAATTTTATTTTTTTCAATCTCACACTTTCACATTGCAACCCATATTAACATAGTGCTTTTGAAAGCCAGTGCAACCCATTTGACATGTTCTTTCGATATATGTTTTTTTTTTCTTTTTTAGTTTCATAACTATATTTAGCTCGAGTATACAGTAAGATTTTTATTTAAGTTGAAATGTAATTGTAATTTTTTTTTTGACTAAAATACACCGTTGGTCCTTAAACTTGTATCGGAGGATCTCGATGGGACGAATCTCGCCCTTTTCATCGCCACGGGTCCAAACAGTAGCCATTAAATGTCAGATTCATCCCTTGACCAATAACGGCGTTGTCAACGTTCCGTTATACCCCAAAAAAACCCGTAATCATGTTACTGTTGAGGGTAGAATAGTCATTATGTGGTATACACTGTAGAACATGTCTTGTCCAATTTCCCATTTTTGTACAATATAACAAAATCGTGTACTCATTGCTCATCCCCAAACTTGTTTTGGAAGCCTACCCAGAAAACCCTAAGGCAATGTCTATCATCAAATCAAGTAATCTGAGTAAGAAAATAACAAACAACCACCTTGGATTTACTCTGGCGGTAAGGGAATATCCTTTATATGATGATCGTGAAGCGGAGGAAAGAGCTGTCGGGAGATATTGTAAGTCTTTTTGGTTAGAGCCTATTACAATCATATGTTAGTCTGATGATTAAGTTATTCCCCTTTTAGGTAACTTTAGCTTAACAATGTTTTTGTACAATTTTTTACAAACGGTGAACACGGATCGTTTAGCATGATATTCCATTATGAAGGTACATTCAAATATTTTCCAGGTATGATATATCAAGGAGGCAAGAAATACCTTATTGATCTTGTGGAAATAAAAGAGGTATCTGTTGATGAAATGGATGCTCTTATGACCCAAATCGGTTATGAGTCTGGACAAACCAATTATTTCTACTTTCTTAAGCACAGGTTGTACATTAGGCGACGGTTTGTTTTCTTTGCGTGAACCTGCTAATCTAGACTTGTTGAAAGATGTTGTCATACAGCATAAGGTGATAGACGTGTATGTTGAAATAGGGAAGACTAGATTAGAATTTTCTGAAATGTCCCCACAATCAATTAAGACTGTGTTTTGGGAGATGGATGAAGATAGGAGAAAAGTTGCTACTGCGGCTATTCAATCTGTTGTAGCGGGTTGGTGTTAGATGATATAGATAATGAACCTTCCCTAGATCCGTTTATCCAACTTACACAATTGCCTGTGGGCGTCAATGATATTGGTGAAGCTAGCAATTTGCCAAACATTGAGCCACTCTTTTCCACCTTAGACTGCTCTTTTGCTAGCCAACTGTTGAAAGCAGGCGTGCTTTAGTAGTTATTGATGAGGACAATGCTGTAAAGGAGCGATAATGTTGAGGTTAATGTTTAGAGTGATTGGGGAAGGACTTTGACAACGGTGGACGACACTAGTTGATGTCAATAACACCTTTGAGGAGCCTGAAAATTTTGAGGTTAATCTATTTCAATTGACACAGGAGAAGCAATTACACAAACCAGGCAGACCTTTGGTTGATGTGAATAACAGGTTTGAGGAGCCTGATGTGGATGTAACTCTGTTCAAGCGAGTCGGATAACATGGAAGAGGATCCTTGTTGATCTTAGTGTCACAAGCGAGTGACACTAGGGAATTTGGCAATGCAGTTGAACCAAATCAAGATAACACTTGTCAAGAGAATGATGCACAACTTGGTATGCTACAAGTAGGTCAGAGTAATGATTTAGGTGAAGAAGGAACAACATGTAATATAAGTGATGACAGGCAGTTGGTAAATGATTTACCTGTGATGGTTGATGAAGTATTTTGCAGTGACCATGTTAGTTTCAACACGCACTTTGCTAATGGCGTCTATACCACTTTTTCTATCTTGGTGGAGTTTGGTACTGCAGGGGAAGTAAAAAACCTAGTAAGAGAGCATTCAATAGAAACTAGGAGGGAGTTGTTTTTTGTAAAGAATGACAAAACAAGAATAAGGGTCAGGTGTAGGGGTTGTGTTCGGTTTGAGCCCAAATGAAGGTCATGGACTGGATATTGGCCCATCTAGAAGTCCATTAAGCATAAGGGGTATAAGAGCATTGCTTTACAAGGACCATTCACAAATACTACGCCCATGGCTATTGTTTGTCGGGAATGGTGAGACAGGTATCCAGTGGTCGAACATATAATGAGCAACACACTTGTTTGCAATCAAGGGCATTCAGAGCTTTTGACCTTCGCTATATCTACGAGAAAATTACAGCCAAGTTGAAACAAATCGAGCTTCCTGTCCGTCGGTGCATAATCAACTTACCAACCAATCGACCTTCAAGTGTCCCTGAAGGTTTAAGGGCCAAAAATCTAGCAATAACAACCATCAAGGGTCAATTCAAGCTACAATTTACCATGTTGAGAGATTATGTTCAAGAGTTGCGTAGACAAACCCTAATCTGACGGTGGAGATGAATGTGGAACGACCTCCAGATGAGTCTCTTCCAACCAGAGAATTCAAGAGAGTGTGTGTTTGTTTAGGTGCACTGAAGCAAGGATTTAAAGATTGTGGGAGATCGTTGTTGGGGTGGTGCTTTTCCAATTGTGGTCCTTTCAATGGTCAACTTATGACAATTTGTGGGAATTGATAGCAACAATGGTATATACCCTTTTGCTTATGCTTTTGTTGATTCAGATAACATAGGATCATGGGCTTGGTTTCTTCATTGTTTATCCGATGATTTAGCACTTGGGCCAATTTCAAGCATCACTTTTATTATGACATGGATAAGGTACTCTCTTACTCGTTCATGAATTTAAGTGTCACTCTTTTGAAAGCAGACAGTAAAGATATTTGATTTTGTGCGAGGATATAAGTAGAGCTGTAGCGAAGTTTTGAAAGTGAGAACACAGATTACGTATTAAAGCATACATGACAAAATGAAATTGCAATGGAAAGGTAGGGCCTATAAAGACCATATGTGGAAATGTGCAACCTCACCTGTTGTACGCAGTTTAAAAACTATGGCGATCTCAAGAAACTTAATCAACCAGCCCATGATTGGTTAAGTAAGATACCACCGATTCATTGTTCAAGGTCACATTTTTCATGTAAGTCATCTATCAGTTTCACTTACTTTGTATTCATAAATGCGTATAAAAGTTATAATTAATACATGTTTATTACTTTTCATCTTTAGGAGAGCTACCGATGTGTTACTTAATAACATGTGTCAATTGTTTCATGAGAAAATTAAAGAGGGGTTAAGCAAACCTATTATTCAGACCTTAGAATACATCAGGGAATATTGTTTGAAGAGGATAATGCATGTTCTTATGGTGATTGAGAAGAGTGATGGGCCACTAACACCAATTTCACAACACATGCTAGAGGCTATTAAGAAAGAGGCATTAAGTATAATGTGTTATGGAATGGGGATCTAAGTTTCGGGTTAGTGGACCATGGGGTGAAATGTGTAGTTAATGTTGTACACAAGACTTGTACTTGCGGAAGGTGGGAGATAACGGGTTTACCATGTAAACATGTTGTTGCTACCAATTGGAATATGGCTTTAAATGGCCAACAAGTCGGAGTTGTAGAAACATGGGCTCATCCTTGTTACTATCTTCTCACTTGGGAGGCTACCTACAAACACCATGTCCAGCTATAACTAGGCGAACATTGGGAAAAATCAACTATGCCAACGACAATTGTTCCACCGAAATCGAAACAAACCCGCGCATGAGAGGTAGAAAAAGATTTAGGATAGCTCCTGAAATTGAAGAGATTGTGAAGGATGGTAAGCTGTCAAGGGCTTGGAAGAGTGTCAGGTGTAGTATTTGTGGCATTCTTTGGACACAACAGGTAACATGCCTAGGGTATGGTGGAGCTCAACATAGTGGAGCGCCAATAAGGTAAATGTCAAAAGGTGCCTACTAAAGGCTGAGAGAAAAAGACATCCTAAAGGTAAAAGGTAGCGGCGGATAAAGAAAATTGAAGGTGCAGTGTTGTTGTAAGCCAAGTTAGTGCGGTTCAAGGAAGTGGTGTTCAATCTACAAATCAAGAGCCAAACAATGAAGATCCCATCATACATGATGCATCCACGTCACAATCGGTCGATTTTCGATTCGGTCAAGTGATGTTCAAGCGGTTTACGCTTCAACCCACCTACACGAAGAATGACTAGAAGCGGTACTGCTTGGAAAGAATGATGGCCTCACCATAGGTCAAATCTGTTATGCTAATTATCTAGACAATGGTTCATCTAGTTTACTAGTTTATTTTGTATAGACAAGTTATGTAATCTAAAACATATATGTGTGTACTGTAGCTCTCATGCTTTGAAAAGTATGCAATTTTATGCATTTGGAATTATATCCATTTGCATTAACTATGGAATCATGTCATTATTGTGTATTTTTTGAGATTGACTAAGCTTGATGTGTGAATAGTTTGCGTCAAAAGTAACCAAAGCTAAAATAGAACATCATAAGAATGTTGACATTTAAAAGTCAACTAAAACAAATTGCCAACCATGCATACCCATAAGGCATACAAAATCGAAACAAACAAAGCGAATATTTCATAACAAGGTTACTACAATTCAAGATACAGAACATTAACCAACTAGCCTCATTACATAAAGGTTAAAAATTATCCCAATGCATAAACAATCAATAACAACATCCAACTTAGCACCAGGTAAATCTTCCACTTCCACACATCACCTTGAGCAGCTAATAATCTTGCCTCAAGCTCATTTCTCCCTCAAAAGTCTGGTATGATCATTCTTGAACGAGCACGATTTCGGATCATACCATCTTATCCACCGACAAGAAGACCCCTATTGATGATTATGAGAAATCATTAAACAACCACCATTGTTAGAAACTTACACAAGAAATATTAAGCGCACTTACTTGAACGGACAAGCAAAGAATCGACATACGAGTTGGCGAGTCCGAAGTCGCGAATAACTTGCTTACCACACTAGCAACGCACCATCTTGAAACAATTATCGTTTTGAAGAAGACGGGTTTTGAAGGATAGTTTAGGGATGGGTGATAAATGTAGACCAAACCTTTTTACACACATATACCAACGCATACAATTGTACAACGGTTTTATTTAGTCCTACGATTAAAGACGGTTTTGCCTCTCATGCATAACGTTGACAGTATTGGTCAAGGGACGAATGGCATTTAATGTATTTGGACCGTGGCGATGAAAAGAGGAGTTAGGTCTATCGAGATCCTCCGATATAAGTTTAGGGACCAACGGTGTATTTTAGCCTTTTTTTTTTAAAGTTACAGTTGCCATTGTGGTCACTATTAGCAAATTGTGGTTGAGTGTAGTTTTGGAGAGAGAAAGTTGATGTGACGCTGATGTGACAGGAGATGACCATAATACTTACGGTCACCATTAGCATTGGTCTTATAATTAGGAGTCATCTCACCTACTTGTGGTGACTTTCGTCCTATAATATTGAGAAAGAGAAAAAATTTGAGACATATGAAGTAACACCACTTGTACCTTTGAGCGTTTGAGCCTCGAGGAATTAGCTCTTATAATTATCACATACGGTCACGCGTACAATATACCGGTGCTTGTACTACAGAAAGTAATTTACCTGCCAATATATGCATGTCATGTTTTTCTGAAAAAAAAAATAACATAGATACAAAAGAATATTCAACATATAAAAGAATGACTTATGTAAATGGTTGGTGCCATGTTTGATGAGCTGTTGCTTGCAAAACAACAGTTGCCACAATTTTCTCCATCTAATTCAGACAATTAGTTATACTTCTAACCATTCAAAGTAGCTAGCAGGGTATTCACATATTGCAGCAGGTATTCAGTGATTAAAGTTTAAACATCAACAAAATAACAATGATAAGCTGATTAACTTGAGAAAAACTATAAGAAAATTATCCCGGTCCGGCCTGATTAATCTGTTTTTACCAGTTTCAACGGTCCTCTCATGTTTATTTTCGGACGACTTTATTGACCCGAACCGGTGGTAACTCCAATTTCTGGTTAACTTAGGGTTGAACTCGTTGGTCCGACCCGGTTTTAAAATCATATGTTTCATTAACTTGTATTCATATAAATTTGTATGATAGTATTATTTGTTATTGTAAGAGTGTTTTAAAACAACATGTATTAAGTATTTATTGGAGAATTGTTACAAATCTATAAATTTAAGACACTTAGGGTGCGTTTGGTATCTCCTATGGGAATGATGGAATGATAGTAGTAATGATTCTAAGTGTTTGGTTAAGATGAGGGGCCCACATTATATGTGAATGAAATATAGATATTGTCCATACTCCATAGAAGTCTAAAAGTGGAAGAATGTATCTATCATAGGTGAGAGACCCATCTTATACCGAAACCGATACCAATTGTGATTTATAGCAACATACCAAACGCACCCTTAATGTTTCATATGTAAACTTCATTTTCTATTATAAGTAAGTGTGTTGCTTAAAATTTTAAATCTTTAATTTTTAAAATATTTCAAATATATTACTATAAAATAATATAGATTATAAAAAATTAAAAAGGTAAAAATCTCCCTTTAAATGGATAGTAAACACTCTAGACCGACATTATTCATTTGTGAAACGTGAACAAATTATTTGTTTATTCTTATCTGTTATGTTCGATTAATAATATCACATGTAATCAACACCTTATTAAGTTAATTTTTAAATATAATAAACCTACAAATCCTTTATTTTATACTCCTAGTTTGATAACAAGTACAATTCAAACCCTACCAAAAAGGAGTTTAAGCATTTTTAAATACTTATTTCAACTCCAGTCTCATTTACAACGACACTAAACAATAAGTCATCTAAATGACCTGAAAACTACAACGACGACCAAGAGTGTTACAACAATGAACAATCCAAACAAGCAAAGAGAAAACTCTCGCCAGCCAAACCCAACAAGCGCATGATACAACGGAAAAATCGTAATTCGAAATTAAGTTTAAAACATAGGGCCAAAATGATGTATGAGTCTAGAGGAAATGGACCAAGTGATGGACAACTCTGTTGGGAGAAAATAATTAGTATATATACTAAAAGGCAGGACATCAACTTTTGCAATGCAAGCATTAAATGCAAACTTTCTTAACTTGGTAAAAATAGTTCCGCGAGGTTCAAGTGGTGCAGAAATAAGTCCTGCGTCATTAATTGCTATCTATAGCAATCACGGCAAAAATAGTCCCTAAAGTTTAAGCGACGTTGCAAGGTAAGTCCTAACCAAACATTAAATGCAAAGTTTCACAACTTGGCAAAAACAGTCCCTGAGGTTTAAATGTCGTTGCAAAGTAAGCCCTGTAGCATTAATTGCTATCTATAGCAATTTGGCAAAAATAGTCCTTAAGGTTTAAGTGTCGTTACAAAGTAAGTCATTTGAAGCCAATCCCGCTGCATCGCGCGGGTTCCTACACTCGTTTCATACTATTAGTTGTTAAAGTTGGAACACTTAAATTGACACTCTCACAATGGTTTTGTCCACTTTCGTACCAAAAATGTTGTAGAAGAAAAATAAATATCTCGCAACTTTTTTAGTGGATATTTCAAGTTTTGTTAATAGCAAATACTCACCATTAACTCATAAGTCATTACTTAGCTAAATGATCACTTGTTGGGAAGTGAATTAAATAGTTAGCGATTTTTTTTTAAATTTCAAAGTAAAAAAGTACATTAGAAACTAGCAAGGAGCTAGAACAATTACAAATAAATTAAATAATGATGCTGTAACCAACTATCCCAATTAAAAGTTCGACTACATCTAGAATGACAAAAGGTGAACGAACGAGAAACAATGTCATCAAAAATAACATCCTTACGAGGGGTTTGTGCCGAGAATAGCAATTGGTTACGAAATATCCAAACACTCCACCACGAGACATAAAACACTCCCTCCAGTGAACCTTTAGCAAAAGAATTGAGCCTGATAGAATTAAACCAAGAAAGCCACTCGGAGTACGAACCAAGGGGAGACCAAGTCACGTTCCACCAACGACAAACAAGTCTAACACGTCCGAAATGAAGCAGCAGGTAAAAAAGAGATGCGACGATGTTTCGTGACCAGAAGCACAAACCGAGCAAGAGGAATCTGGAATATGAACACCACGAAGCAATTAATTGGAGCGGGTAGGGAGACGGTCCAGATAGAGCTTCCAAGCAAAAATATTTATTTTGATCGGAACGAACTTGACCCATCTAGTAGCAGTGGCAACTTTTGGCATAAAATGATCATCAAGAAGATTCCGCACGTCCTTGACCCGAAAGACTCTGTCACTAAACGTTTATGTTTAACTTACTTAATGTCTCCTTAATTCCTTAAAGCATAAAAGAATAAACTAGGAGTTATGACAAATCAGGGTCAACGACTATTAAAGTTCGTGATTATCATCGTTAAAATATGAGAGGTCCCGAGTTCAATTTACCAGAGATGTAAAAAACTCAAAAGTGATTATGTCTATCTTTCCGTAAATAATATTGTCTAACTTACGACCATGTGGCCTGATATGAGCTAATCCAACATTCTTTGTTTGGTTAATATGGCCTTGAATGAAGACTCAATGATTGGTTATAGATGACTTGATGAGTAATAAATCATCCGTCCATACCGATCAATTGAATTGTCCTCTGTTATTGTAAAAGCACAGTTGAGTGGAACACATGTAGCTAGTGCGGCTGTCGCTGTTAGTTGACCATGCTACAACAATTATCTTATTTATCAAAGGCTTTTTGGACCAGCAATATGTGAGTGACCCAACAACTTATAGGTTGCGAGTTCAAGTTTCGTTGAAGACATGTGAGATATAATTTGTGAGATATGTTGCGTAAGTTGTAATAATTTGCCGTTTAAAAAGAAAAAAAATATATATATAATATCTTATTTGTATACCCTTTTTTTAAGTTTGATATATCACCTTGCATTTTTTTTTCACATTCATGGATATGTACTACTCCATATGTGTTTACATTTATATATAGTGGGTGAATTTCTAACTGTGAAAATTAATTTGTAACAACCAAGCAAAGCCTGCAATTTAACAATCTATTATGTCTTCAATTTGTAGACATAGGATGTTTGTTTCGGCTTATGGCTTATTTTGTTATGGGTTTATGTTTGATAAGCTCATTTTTGTGGCTTATTAAGAAACATTTTGGTTTATATAAGTTCAAAGTGACATAATAATCTTATATAAGCCAAAAAGTTTCAAAATAAGCTACAAAAAGTGAGCCTAGCAAACATAAGCTGAAAACCAAATAAGTCATAAGCCGGCTATATAAGCCGAAACAAACACCCCAATAACAAACCTTTTTCAAATTATAATCCTGCAAACTTTAAACAAATGAAAAGATCTTCATTTAAGTCACCAACCAATGTGGGATAAGTTGCTTGAAAATAAGACTACTCCCAACGCAGAGGAGTGAAGCATCGGAAAGGGGTATTTCACGCGACACATTGGTTGGGAGAGGAGCGACTCACGGCAGAAAGCAGTCACCAAAGGTGAAACTTTCACCTTTCGGGATCTGTCCCATTGTTGGCCTTTTAACATTTTTATTATTTGTTTTTTAGTTTGTGAGAGTATTTTGAGTATTTAATGAGGTATTTTGATAAATAAAAAATGTGTTGAAAGGTGAAATGATGTGAGATGGGTGAGAGTGAAAAGTGAGATGGCGGTGAAGTAGAAATAAAGCTGATGCAACGCTGAGGTGGAAATTGAAGTGATGTGAAGGTTGGGAGTAGCCTAAATGATTTAACTAGTTCAACATTATGGTGTTTAATTAATGGAGATGAAAGGGGGTAGTTTGTAAATTTGAGCATGTAAAAGCGGATCAAAATTTGTGTATGTAACTAATGTTTAAAACGCCTATCTTTACTCATAATGTGACACTTAATACCTTAAACGTTTTCACAAAAATTAAGATTGAAAAGTGTAAAAGCAAAGAAGAAAAAAAATGTTTTTTTACATAAAAAGCATACGACAAACGTCATTGAACCAAAGACCCAACTAAGCATGTCCAACAACATTTCAAGTCATACTTATTTGATGTATAAAACACTTGTATTAATAAGCCTCATTTTATTTAAGTCACCAACCAATGTGGGACAATTTGCAAGACACAAATCTCGTACTTAAGATTCTAAATTGCAACAATATGATGGTGTAACATTCAAGAACTTGTTAACAAAGACTATTGGTAACTAAGTATCACAACAAAGTATGTTTTATGAGTTGATCTCGTGTAAAAATTCATTTAGAAATTGCGTTTTTAGGCATCAAGTACGTTGAAAGAGTATACATGTAAACCCTACTTATAATTGTTAGTCACACAGTTGATTGATGATCGTATATGTGTTAACCATGGGCGGAGCTATTAAGGGACCGGGAAGGGTCCCGGCCCCCTAGGCTTAAGCCTGTTAGTGTACTTTTTCGCGATTTCATGTGTATTTCCCGAAAAAAAGTTTATTTCGGCCCTCCCATTTAATGTATTTCTCAAAAAAAATTTGTTTCGGTCCTCCCACGGAAAATTTTCTAACTCCGCCATTGGTGTTAACGTGTTATTCTATACGTAATTGGTTCGGTACACTAAATTGGGTCAATAGTTCATGTGTTTGTGCTTTATCGTGTGTATTGGTTACATTGTCGGTATAATTTCTGACGTTAAGTTTTTGGTGCTAATTCTCAACGTGAACCATTTTCATGATTTTAACAAATTCAAGAGTTACTGATAACTTTATAAGTGATTACCCATGTGATATATTATAAAGGTTTAATTTCATATATCACCCTACTTTCATGATTAATTTCATATATACCAAAAGTGCAAGTATTGAATGCATAATGTACAATGTTTTTAATGCATGCTTGAGTATATATGAAATTTCCAACTAAAAGGAGGGGAGATATGAAATTGCCCCTATTATAAATCAAGCAAACTGTAGTACATAGTGATAGTTTTTTACTTGAACTTATCACGCCCCCTTCAAACTTTAGTTTTACTTAACAAGTTACTGTTTAGACCTATGACCACATGGGATTTTCTTTTAAAGTTAGCATGGGCTAGAAAGTGACTTATTTTTTATGACACTATAATCAAGTAGATAATTAGGATAATAGTGAATTAAGTTGATGCATATGTAAGTGTATAAATGCCTATGTGTATTATTGAGTAAACCGGTACATAAATATAGGGAATACATGGTCTATTCTAGATACGGGCTTGAGCCCAAGATCACTTAAAGTTGAAACAACATAGTTCCAAAAACCGTTAAAGTATAAAAGAATAAACTAGGAGCTATGACAAATCCACGTCGATCACTATAAAACAGCTTGTGATTATCATTATTAAATAATGAGAGATCTCGAGTTTAATTTTTGATAGATGCAAAGACTCAAAGTGATCATGTATGCCTTTCCGTAAATAGGAGTGTTTAACATATTGTCTAACTTACGACCATGTGGCTTGATATGGGCTAACTCAACATTCTTTGTTTGGTTAACATGGGCTTGAATGAAGACTCAATAGTTGGCTATAAATGAATTAATGAGTAATAATTTGCAAGCCAAGATCTGTCCATCTCGATCAATTGAATCGTAATCTGCTATTGTATTAGCACGGTTGACTGGACCACATGTAGCTAGTGCGGGTGTCGCGGTTATTTGGACACGCTACAACAATTATCTTATTTTTATACCCTTTTTTTAGATTGAGATCCTCTCATGTTCCATATGAACATGAGAGGTCATGTTAGTTACTCCCTCCGTCCCTAAATAAATGTCCACTTTTGACTTTTAAAGTCTTTCTTATACAACTTTGACCTTAAATAGTTTTGTTTGTGTTATATAATACTTGATAAAAATTATACCAACTTAAAGTACATTTAAAACACAATTCATTCATATATTTTGTATCAAGTATTATATAAGATAAACACAAATATTTAAGGTCAAAGTTGAATAAGTAAAACTTTAATCAACGATGAACATTTATTTAGAAGACGATATTTCCTCCACAATGATTAATTTATTAAACAATGGTCCCACAATGACTAATTTATTTATTTTTTTTCACTCACATAAACTTCAACATTACCTCTCATGTTTAAATGGAACATGAGAGGATCTCAATCCCTTACATATCGCCTTTCATTTTTTTCACATTCATGAATATGTACATGTGCTACTCAGTATATGTTTATAGTGGGTGTATTTCTAAGTATGATAATTTGCATGACACCAATATACTACTTTAACTGATTTAACTAGTTCAACATTATGGTGTTTAATTAATGGAGGTGAAAGGGGTAGTTTGTAAATTTGAGCTTGTAAAACGAATGATTGCATCGTGTATGCATCAGATTTTGTGTTGTAACTGACGTTTAAAACACCTATCGTTACTCATAATGTGACGTTGAATACCTTCCAAAACCAATACACAACTGAGCCTGAATGTTTTTATAAAAATTAAGATTATAGTGTGAAAACAAGGAAGAAAAAAGAAACTGTTTTTTGCATAAAAAGCACTCGACGGATGTCATTGAACCAAACACACAACTAAACATGTTCAACCCATTCATGCAAGTGCTTATTGGATGTTGTGACTGTCGTTTAAAACACCTATCGTTACTCATAATGTGACGTTGAATACCTTCCAAAACCAATACACAACTGAGCCTGAATGTTTTTATAAAAATTAAGATTATAGTGTGAAAACAAGGAAGAAAAAAGAAACTGTTTTTTGCATAAAAAGCACTCGACGGATGTCATTGAACCAAACACACAACTAAACATGTTCAACCCATTCATGCAAGTGCTTATTTGATGTTGAAAATATTTGTATTAATAAGCCTACTTTTGTTTAAGTCACCAACCAATGTGGGACAGTTTGCAAGACACAAATCTTTTAACTAAGATTATAAATTACAACAATATGATGTTGTAGTAATATTCAAGAACTTGATAACAAAGACTATTGGTAACTAAGTATCGCAACAAAGTATGTTTTATGAGTTGATCTCGTGTAAAAATCCATTAAAAAATTGCGTTCTTAGACATCAAGTACGTTGAAAGAGTATACATGTAAATCCTACTTATAGTTGTTACTCACACAGTTGACTGATAATCTTATATGTGTTAACATGTTATACTATCGTAATGGTTCGGTGCACTAAATTGTGTCGATAGTTTCATGTTGCTTGTGCTTTATTGTATGTATTGCACAAAGAGTTGTAAAGTTCCATCTCTGTACGTATGTTTCAAAACCAATATATATGACAGAAAACATAACAAAATAGGCATGAAATATAAGTTGTACCGGTTAAAAGAAGTTAGGTGTTCTATGGCGTCTTGAATTCATGTAAATGCTAATAACATTGTAGACTGGTTACATTGTCGGTATAATTTCTGGCGTTAAGTTTTTAGTGCTAATTCTCAACGTGAACCATTTCCAGATTTTAACAAATTCAAGAGTTATTGATAAATTGATAAGTATTTACCCATGTGATATATTATAAATCAAGCAAATTGTAGTTAAGAGTTACTGTTTAGACCTGTGACCACATGGGAATATGGGCTTGAATGAAGACCCAAATTGTGAAAAGTTCATGAACTTTTTCATTAGAGCACTCCCAATGTTAACAGGGTAACGCCCGTTATCGGCCTAATAACGCCGTTAGTGGCGTTACACCCTTGGAAGTGTTGTTGTTTAACGCCGTTGGTCCCTTTGTGTTGCCGTATAGCGCATTGGCCGAAAAAAAAATCAAAAATTTTCATTCCATGAAACGGCTACTAGCCGTTAAGTTTTAAAAAAATTTCAAAAACCACCCCTAACGGCTAGTTTTTATTAAAAATAAATAAAATAAAAATAAATAAAAATAAAAACCTTTTTTTACCACTATAAATACACAATTAAAACACCATTTTTTTTCACACTTCCACTACTAAATCCTCTCAGTACTCTCAATCTTTCAACTTCGATTAACTGCAAAAAAAACAATGTCGGGAGGCAACGGCGATAGTTTCTTCAATCTTCTCGGTGGAGGGTGGAATCCCTCAAACCCGGGTTCTTCATCTAACCCGAACGCGGGTTCATCTTCAAACCTCAACCCTCTAAGCTTCTCGAGCCAAGAAATGTATCAACAACATCAAACATTTCTGTATTGGCAACAACAAAACCAACAAAATACCCAATTAAACTCCAACTTTCAAAATCTACAATTCACATGATCACAGCAATCCTGGCTGAAACACAAGATGTTGGCGACACACCGCATCTCCTCCAAAAAGCGGAAAAGATCATTATTAAGCGAAATCAAAGAAATCCAAAGACCAGAGCAGAACCAATTGATTATGATGAATAGGAGGTTGTCGATGCTAGCGTTGGAATTGAAAGGAAGCATGCAAGGTGTTACATAGGCTGTTTGGATAGAAAGTTGGAAGTGCCAACCCAGGAGATACGTTTTGGTATGGGGGTCATAAATAGTTCAATAAAACAACTTTCGGCGCACCAAGGACATGATGTCAAGCAAATGGAAGCGTTGAGCGGCATATGCACAAGTTCAACGCTTGTTACATCGTGCGCAGCGGGATCAACGGCGGGGAAAGTGAGGTGGATGTGATGAAGCGGGCAAAGCAATGGTATCGTGAGGAATCGAAAAGACACCGTTTGGTCTCGATGGCAGGGAGGTTTTCGTCATTATAAGAAATGGGACCGCTGCGGTTGATTTAACCGTGATGTGCAAGCAATGCGAGGCTTTGTTTGGTAATGATGAACCACCATGGGAAAGAAGCGTGCTACCAAGAAAGCAAGATCGAGAGACTACAAGCTGTCGCACCGTCGATAGAATGCGGAAACACGGTATATTGGAAAAGGCACATTGCATAACATCATAGATTCATACCTCATATTTATTTCAACAATAGTTTATAACTTTTACAAAACGATCCTTGTCTCAAAATGATAGAAAACATGTAGCTTTTGAAATCTTGTTGTCTTGAAAACATAGTAGCAAAATGTCAAATAGTTTGACTCCATTATAAGTGCCTTCAATTACCTTAGTAATGATCCACCTGATAATGGTACTAAAAAACGTCAACATAATGTTGGTGAGTTCGTAGGTTTGAAAGTAAAACCACGAAGTTGTGAATAATATAGCATAGGACAATAGTGAGCATGAATACCAATTATAAGCACTTTAGTAAAAAAGCAGTAATAGTGTGGCATGTAGGCCTATAGTGTTCAACAAGC